>JACEIK010013324.1:0-26682 GCA_018107945.1 Datura stramonium
TAGTAGTAAGGAGTACTTAAGCAATTTTTTCATTCATTTATTTTCTTACTCCCTACTAATAATCAACCATTTTCACACAAGTGCACCTTTGTCCTTTTCTAAACTTTCACAACTTTTACTTTTCCTTCTTTTTCACAATTCTCACTCCTTCACTCTTTGGGATTTTTCACTTAAGTGCTTTGGAGTTTTGGATCAAATTCAAAGCTAATGAAAGAAAAGGATTAAGCTTCTGTTGTAGCTATCAAAGAATAAGCTTAAGGCTCAACGGGGCTAACTAGGATTAAATATTCAAGGTAGGTAGAGTGAGGGATAAAAATTAGGTTCATTCAAAGAAATGCCTAAATCATCTCCTACAATTCACATCCTCCATTTCGTTTTATATACACACCAGGAAAGTTCTAGACATTCAACAAAGCATGGAATATTCAAAATCCTTACACTCTCAGCACATGCTCAAATCAAGACACATTCAGCAGACCTTTACTCAGCTAATCACAAGAATTCAGAATTAAGCTTCAATCACATCGAGTCACATTCAAGAGCCTAAGTGTCTCAAACGGATTAAATATTCAAGGTTGAGGGGAGGATGTGTGTTCAGGTTCTCATTCAAAGAAATGCCTAAATCATCTCCTACAATTCACATCCTCCATTTCGTTTTATATACACACCAGGAAAGTTCTAGACATTCAACAAAGCATGGAATATTCAAAATCCTTACACTCTCAAAGACATGCTCAAATCAAGACACCATCTACAGACTTTTACTCAGCTAATCACAAGAATTCAGAATTGCTTCAATCACATCGAGTCACATTCAAGAGCCTAAGTGTCTCAAACAAAGTTATGGCTAATTTCTCACATGCTTCAACACTAACCACACTTATCTACAATCATGTATAACACATAACAAGAACATCAAGCCATCAATTAGCTACAGTTGAAAACCAAAACCTAATTACTAATTTTCCTCAAGACGATCGTCATCCATCCATCAGCGGAAACAGTCTCTAACTATGACTAAAAACATTATATACAGATAAAGAAAATATTTGTCTATTCTTCGGTTCAAAGATCTCATCGGAAAAGAACCGAAAGAAAACCAATGGGTGATGAAGTCATGCTTGACTCACAAATTTTTTTGTTTTTTTTGAATATTTCTCACAAGCATTACATTCACCAACAATCATTAAGCACAAAATTTTGGAAATTTTTCTCACCCCACACTTGACCCATGCTATGTCCTCATAGCATCAAATTAAATTAAAAAGGGGATGAGAAATACTCCCCGAGCCTCTATGCCTAGCTAACAACATGCTTTTCTTCAAGTTTTCCTAGGTGGGTGTTTGACCCCACACTTCTTCTCTTCCATGCTTTGTTACCTTCCTCCTCCACGGGTAATCAGACTTCCCTTCCATCTCAGGCTTAACTTTCACCAAAAACACAAACACAATGCAAAATAACAAAATCAACACCAAATAAAAAAATTATAATTTGCAACTGCGGGTACCTGGGTTTCTCCCCAGTGCCTTATTTTACGTCGTTGCACGACGTGGACTATCCTTTCAGGACATCTCATACCGTTCCCATTCGAGAACCATCTCCTTTTCTTTTGATTTTTGGGAGAAATGTTCTCCACTCGCTCTCATCTCTTTCTCCAACTTCTTCACACTCGAAGCCCTTATCGACTTCGGGCTGAACACTTGTCATTACCTTTGGACATGGACCTGTGGAATCCTCCACTCTACAATCATCCTCTGCCAACACACTAACTCGACAAAGGTTTCTGTAGTGTGGATGGGTTCATTTCTGGTATCTTCTAAGAGTTCTTCTTCATCCTCGACCCTCATTTTCAGGGAACCTCGCTTCAAGTCAATCACTGCTCCCGTGGTGGACAAGAATGGTCGTCCCAAGATTAAGGGTACCTGTCATCAGCATGAAAATATAAGATAATAAACTGCGTATACAAAGTTACCACTTTGATGAGAAGGTCCTCTATTCCATCGTGTCACTGCCACTTATCCGCCGCCTGCAACATCAACCTTGTTGGCCTCGATTTTCCCAACCCAAGGGAAGTTTTAATAAAGATAGGGGCATTAGATTAACTGCTGCCTTAAATCACACAAAGTCCGTAGCACCTCAAATTTCTACCCAATTTGTATGGGGAGGGTAAACTCCCGGGTCTTTGAGCTTCTTCGACCCAGAGCCACTGGCGGACCGCACCCTTCCGTCAGCTCACTGTCCGGGGCATCCACCATTTGACTTGTTCGCCATCATCGTCTTTCAAGTATTTAGCATACTTGGGCATTCCCCGCAAACATCAATAAGAGGAAAATTTATGTGAAGATCTTTAAAACTCAAAGAACTTTTTGAAGCATTCCTCTCCTCACAAGCTTCGACCGAGGGAACGGTGGTGGTGTTTGTGTCAAGCCGTAATGAAGATTGTGCATTTTGTATCCCAGCACTCTTTTCCCTTTGCCGTTGATGCCCCACTCCAACTCCACTCGCACCTCCTTTGTTTTCTCTGTTGGCTCCCGCATCGCCTAATTGCTTACCGTCTTCTCGACTAAGTGACATTGACTTGCCGGGTTAGGATCTGTGTCTCTTTGTAATCCTCCCGCGATCTCATGGTTTGAGAAGCCGCGATTCGACCCATTTGTTTTTCTGGCACTGCAGTGGCCACTGTTAATTCTTTAAGTCTCGCCGCCATCCTTGCCTCCTGCTTTTCTACTAACCAGTTTGGGTCTCCATGATTTTCTCCACAATTTTCCTCAAATGCCGCTGCTCAACCGACCATCATTCCCGCCTATTCTGATGATATTGCTGTTGTTGAGGTTGCCGATAACTTCGCTTTGGTTTCCACCCCAAGAAAAATTTAGTGGCTCGCCAATTTCTGTTGTGAAGCTATTTCAAATATCTCCGATTGTTCCCGCACATTCCCATAAAAATTGACTGACTCCGAATTGGCTCCACAAGATTCTCGTATTGTACCATTATTCTACAAATTTCACACCAATCTGGAGCTTGCCGACCGCATTAACCTCGCCCTTGTTGGTTCATACTCAGCTTATCGCTCGAGTCATCATCTGATGTCGAACGGTTAGCTGTGCCACAAGGCATTCATACCATCTACCTCTATCAACCCCGATCTCTTTCCCCGCCCCACTCGATGACTCTGCTGTGCCACTCTGATTTCCTTGAGCAATTCTATTCAACAAAGTGTACAACTCATCATAAGTCTTCTCTAAGGCTTGCCCACCCATGCGTAGTCTAGTATAATTTTTGTGCGTGGGTCTAGTCTTTCTACAAAGGTGTGAGCCAAGACTTCATTCGATTGCCGGTGACGGGGAAAGTCTCTCAACAATGACTTGAACCTTTCCCAAGCCAAATATAAATAATCATCAAGCTTCTGCTTGAAACTCAATATTTCACTTCAACTTTGCGCCTTGCTTGAAGGAAAAAACTGATAAAGGAACTTCTTTGCCAAATCATTCCATGAAGTTATGGAGTTCGGTGGCTCGCCTTAAACTTACTTCTTTGTCTCTCCCAACAATGAAAATTGGAAGAGGGTAAGTCGGATATAATCTATGGACATGCCGGTGGGGGACAAACGTGTCACTAATCTCAAGAAAGTTTTGTAAGTGTCGCCAGCGGGTCGTCATGTGCCATCCTTAAATTGACCACTAGAATGTAAATAGCTACACCATGTTCTTTTTCAATTCAAAGTTCCCCTCTAGGCTCCGGCATAAACATACTAGAGTTCACATTAGTCGCTGTGCGATTTCCACTCGCGAACTGGTCTGGCTGCCATTGCTTCCTCTAGGCGGGTGGTTGTTGTTGTGTCTTTTCTTGAAGTCTTTTCTGCTTTTCTCTAGAGCTACTCTCCTTCGCAATGGATTTGACGTTGTGTTCAAGCAACAGCTCCACAAGCTCTCTATTCTTAGCAGCTCGGCAAGACAACCCACACCTGGTAATAAGTCAGACTAAGACCAAGTTTCAACACTTAAGAAATTAAAGCTCATCACAAAAACAGATAAATTATTGCAAAACATCACCGAGTCCCCGTAACGGCGCCAAAAACTTGTTGTGCCCGCAAAGTGTGCCAGCCGTACTGCAATATAGTGGCCCTTTTTAAGAGCCGGGATGTCGAACCCACAGGACTGGACCATCTGAAGCTAATCATGAAGTTCAAGTGTGATATTAACTTCTGCATGTATTGATTATAAAAAGTTTTCGATAAGTTAATTAAGTCTAAACGTGGTCAACGAAATACTCAATTCACTCAAGGAGCAACATAGAGTTAGTTTGATAATCATGCGAGATAATACTTATCTGCAATGGTTTAAGTATGAAACTATCACCTGTCATCTCACATAATTAGAATTGCATGTTCATGGTCTTCAACCTATAAAACACGACAAAACTAGTCACTACTGGCTATTGTGAGCGGTGGATGCTAATTTAGTTCGTGGGCAATTAACTACGTGATGTGGTTTACGGGGTTAGCCATTGATTGGGGGTCCTTTCGCATTCTCCAACCATTTAACCAAACATAGCTTCACAACTACTGAGTGGTGGAGTGACAAATCTAAGCCGGTGTCTTTCTCTTCCCATTTTATCAACCAAAAGGTATTAGGTATATTTTTATCCTAACCACAAAATCTTATCAAAAGACAAGAACTTTATTCTTACATTCTTATGTTCTTCTCTAGGTTTGCTTTATCAAGCATTTGCCTAAGTTTAACGTGTGTATTTTCATGGTGATCAATCACAAAAACAACCAATAATTAAGAATGCTTACAAAACAACAATCAATAACTTAATTCCAAAGAAAATTGTGAAGAACACACTCATATGGATTCAACCCTAGAGGAAGGGTTCTAGAAATTCAAGTTCGTAAAATTACAAGAAAACATTGTTAAAGTAACATACTTACAAGAATTGGTAGAGTAGAAGATGAAATTGATGAACTTAGGTAGCCTCCACTCTCCCTTCACCCTAGGTTGTTTTTCGTATAAAGTCGTGACAAATAATTTTAGGTGCTAATGGACCTATTTATAGTAAATGAAAATTGTAACAAAATTATCTCGTTGGCGGGATGGCTCCGTGTCACGAGTGTCTCACGAGGCTACCTCCGTGACACGGAGGTAACAAGGATGCACACTGGAAATCGCCTTAGGATGCCAAGAGCCCGACGGTTGCCGTGATGGCCGGGCGTGGGCATGCCGCTTCGTGCAGCTGTGGATGGCATGCGTGATACGGCGCCGACGCACAGCGCCCATGGAGACTGCCAGCTGGCGCGCAGGCTCACTGCTGCTGCCTTTCTCGCGCCTGGCATTGGCGGCACGGCGCCGGGCGCGGCACACGCACAGCCAGGTGGCATGCTGCCCGGGCGCGCGCCCTTGCCAAGGTAGCGGTTCCTGCCGACTTTTGTAATCCGCTTCCGACTCCATTCCTCTACTTCACCAACTCAGATTAGTTCTCAAATTCATTTTAAACCTACAAACAAGGACTAATCATGTTGGTTAGTACATATATTCACATTTATATAAAATCGCTAAGAAATGCATATAAATAATAAACAAGACTAATTCGATTTATAAAGTAGCACTTGGGCATGCTATTTGCCCGGATCAATAACGGCATGACCCCTGCATACGTCCATTGTGGTAATAGTGAGGATGCCATATTAGGTGAAGGAAAACAATCTCACATCGAGGATCCCTTTTTCTAGGTGGCACACAGCTCTAAGACCTTGATTTTCTTGAACTCCCGGCCTACTCGATGTTAGACACTACTCTCGAAAACATGCACATGGCTCATAGTTATAATCGTGAAAAAATGCTTTATCTTGCATGATCTAGTTAGAAAATATTAAAATTATAACATACTTGATATAGGTGAACTAAATATAGAAACAATGTCGTTGAGTTAGCCATAAACATAAACTTGACACTCATGGAATCATGCATACTTTGGAGTAAAATTAATCATAACTCTCGAGAATCATAAATTCATGGGAGAATCTAATAGAAGACATGCATTCATAACCATAAGACAAGGATAGAATCATAATAATCTTAAATTCATAGAAGAATATTAGAGATTTCATAAAAACTTTAGTCTAACCTAATCTTTCTCATATAAAATCATACTTGAGAACTTGAAATCATGAAGGTGATTCTGAAATGGGCATGATGGTGAAGAAATCCTCCATTCATGACCCTAAATATCCTTATCTTTGGGGCCTCTAAAACTACCAACAAAAAAGCAACAATCCTCTTATAACGTCAATCTGTAAAAATTTTATGGATAGGAACTATAATCAATAGCTTAACGATGAAATCAAGTCATGTAGTCATTTCATTGAAAACCCAGAGGGCATAGGGAAATTTAAGCTCTTATGAAAGTGGGGTGTCCTAATATCCACTTCTTCACAGCCCCTTAAGAGATAAGCACAAACACAAACTAATAACACACCACATCCATCTTCAATACTGAAAACAATTTCTTTTATAAATTCCAAATCTTTAGTCATTACATGAGCTCATGGCTTTCTATCAATGTCTCCATGAGTTCTGCCTCTTAGAAAATCTGTAAGAAGTAGAAAAATAATCACTATGTAAGGTTTTAGGAGAGTTACGTACCTGAGAGGAAGGAGTGAGTGCCTGGGCATTTCAAGTCTTTGAACTCAAGGATCGTTTTGACCTTGCTAGAGATAGGAAGATGATTTTGATGTTAGAATCATCAAGAAATTTATATATTTATTTTGTGATAGGTTGGAGAATACTTTACTAGCCTTAGGAGGGTTGAAGATAGCCCTTGGAACTAATAAGGTTGATCTGGAGGTGGAAAAATGCCAAAACTTAAGGCGACTCTCTTTAAAAGCCTTGAACTTCATGTGGTGCCCTAAGTTATAGGTCAAGCCGCACCCGATGACCACTAACTTGCCCATAACTTTGGGGTTGAATTTCTCCTTTTCTGGTTAAGGGTGACGGCTTATTTTTACAGCTGTCACTCTTCGGCGTTACACCTGATACCTCACTAAAATGCTCATAACATTTTAATTCAAACTCATTTACGTAAGGTCGATAAGTAAGAAGACTCAAAGAGCTACAACTTGATGTGTTGAATCACCTAGAAGCACTTAGTAAACTAGGATTTATGATCATTTGAAGTTGACCCCTGCAAGAACTATATGAAAACTCAATTGCAAAAAGGCCTTAACGGAAACTTTGCGCTAGAGGTTTTTTATGACCCAATCTACATCCAATGAACTTTCCACACTTATGAATTGTGATCGTAACACCTTGTTTCCATAAGGCTTATTCTTGCTCAGGCCACCTACATATCTGATGGCTTCAAACTTAAATTGAAATGATGCATTAAATATCTCTAAACTCACGAGTCTTTATTCTAGTCTTAGGGACTTTGGGTGTCAAAGCATGATTTTTATGAACCACAACCTTCACACCAAAAAGATAAGCTCGAAACTTCTCAAAAGCAAATACAACAATCCTTACTCCGTTATCATGCAGCTTGTTTGAGCTTCATTCAAGGCCTTGCCAACATAGTATATCATCATATGAAAGATTTGTCGCTCCTTTCCCGCAAGCACAACCCCTAAAGAAACACCACCACTATCATAGACAATTCAAATGGTTTAAATCAATCGGGTACTACAATAATAGGAGCTAATAGGAGCTTCTCCTTCAAAAAAATGAATGCCTTCATAAAAGTATCATCAAAATGAAATTTAGCCTCCTTCTCCAATAATCAAAATTATGTGAGCCGCCTTTGAGAAGTCCTTGATGAATCGCCTATAGAAACTCCACATGACCCAAAAAACATCTTACCCCTTTTATGTTTTTCAGGGGTGGTAGCTTGATGAGAAGAACTCACTTTTTGCTTGGTCTACTTTAGACCCTTTTCTATGTAAAATTTCCATGAACCAAAAAAATACCCTTTTACCATAAAGTGGAGCCCATACATCATTTTTTGAATGCAAAGGTTCCATAGGGACAAGTAAAAGCCATTTTCGTCTTCCTAGCAATTGAAATTCTGATTGTACCTCGAATATTTATCATGGAAGTAATAATAATCTCGTCCAGCTAGTCTATAAACTATTTGATCCATGAATAGGATAGGGAAATGATCTTTCTAGGTCCATGAATTCAACTTTCATACCCATGCATATCCTCCATTCACACGGCCAGAGTAATTATCATTTCATTTTTCTCATGGTGATTCCTCCATTTTTAGGTACATTGAACTGGGACTCACCTATGTACTATCGGCTATTAGGAACACAACCCCATCCAACCACTTGATGATCTCCCTTAACAACCTCTTTGCATATATGGATTCAACCATCTTTGATGCACGATGGTTGGGGTGCAACTTTGAAGGTAAATCCTGCGGGTGCAAATACCCAAAAGTATGCCAATTATATCGGAAATAGTCTAACCAAGTTCTCTAATGAGCTTCTTTAAAATAGCTAGTGAGTCTTCCACTTGTTGCTATTTTAGTTTAGTAAACGACACGAGAAGGGGTTTCATTCGCAATGTAGATACGCATACCTCAAGTGAGCAGGTAGAGGCTTAAGTTCCAATACTGGAGCTTCAATGATAGGTGGTTTTGATGGGGAGTTTGCCAGTTTTTAGATCAAGGTCGAGCTTCTTTGGTTGGTTGGAGTAGGACCTTAGTCCTCACAAAGTGACACACTTGTTCAAATCCTCAATGCCCTTGCTGGTCATAATACAACAAGACCGCTTCGAGTGGCTACTCTAAGTGTATTGCCTCATAACATTGTTCCTTACTCTATTCATTAACATTCTCCACCCTATTGTGAAGAGTTTTGTCACTCCTAATTATGTTTTCCCGTAACACCCAACAAAATTCAAGATTCGTGGTCAATTTCAACTAGTGGACCCTTCACATCCACACCTAATTCTGGCTCATTTTGGGATTCCAATTGATTCATTCTTTCTTTAAGGTGCCTAATGGAGATGGCATGAGATTCCACAGTTTGAGTGAGGGTTAATAGATCATACTTTAACTCCTGGACTCCTAAATTGAGTGATACCTACCTTGCAAAAATCTTTGAGCATGACTTCAATTTTTAAGTTTACGGACTCTTTCTCTCTTTAATTTCCCCAATCAACTGCACATCTATAGTTCTGACTTTGATTCCTATATCCCTATCACAAGAGCCTTGACTTGCTTTTTGATGACTAGGACGGGAACCCATGCCATCATTTGCCCCAACACAATCTTTTTCATCATTTAGGAAATAAAAACTCCTATTTCAATTAGCTTCATTCTTTTAATCGTCCCACCGTATTCACACTCCATACCTTTGTTTTCTGGTCACCTGCCTAGTGAGCCTTTAAATAAGTTCTAAGGATAGCTGTCATTTTTCTATCACATACTTCGCCTTCTTTTTCACTCTTCAAGCATGTTTATGACGTGGCACATGTTATCCCATTGATGCTCCATGCATCCCATGTGTGATTTATTCTAGCCACTTTCTCATGCAATACTTTCACAAATGAGAAGTTTGGTCCATTTAACCAGCCATAGGATTGACTCCAATAAGCGATAGTATTGAAGGAGCATGTCATCTGAAAGGCGATACGCGACATTATGCCACTTTCCTCTTAAATCTTAGCCATGCCTCACTAAAGGTTCACCATTCTTTTGCTCAAAACTAGTGATCTTATCTACAATTGTAACATCCGGGCACAAGGGAAAAAATTGATCAAGAAAAGCATAAGCAACTCATTTCAGGAAGATATTGCCCCTAAGGAAAGTTTTTTCAAGCTAAATTTCATCTTATCCCATCAAGGAAAATGAAATAGCCTCAACCGCATATATTTTTTGGTTAACATTGACCATATTTAGGACGGGGTCCACAAACTCCTTTATACGTTGATTAGCTGCCCTCTCAAAAGGCCCCCAGATAAGCTCCTTTTTATTTGTAGGGAGATGAAGTATGGTGCTAGTGATATGGAAAACAATATTCTACATTTAGAGATAAGAATGTAATACCCGAAAAGTTCCTAAGACCAAGTTTGGGACGGCAATGAAATCAGTAGAAGAATCTGCAGAATCTCTAATGACCCATGTAATGAGTCGTGGGGTTGGGCCAAGTCATGATCAGAGTCGGGAGAAGGCTTAGCGGAAAGCTCTAGTTAATGAGTCATATCACTACCGTTGGTCAAGGGGTGACAACCGTTATGAGTCGTGGCTGTAGTTACAGTCGAAGGGTCTAGAATTAACAGGTCAAGGAATGACTCATAGGTGGTTGAAAATGCATCGTGAGGTTGGTTGTGGCCCCCGGTTGCAGACATGCATGGTGACGGGTGGTTTCACAATTCCCATGGTGGAAACTACGAACCGTGGTCAGAATTCATAGCGAGGGATGAGGTAGTGTTGGTGAAGGATGATTCCAACGAATGGAAGATGATGCACGAGTTGTTGTATGACCCGGGTGGGAAATTATAGGGTGATTGAGAGTAAGGCAGTAGCGGCGCGCATCAATTCCACAAGCCGTGGGATCAGGGCACGACTTGAGAGGTAAGTCGTGACCCCTGACAGCTTGTATTTTTCCTGCGAAGCTAGTAAGGGTAAATTCATAATTCCTAAGCCTCTAAGTCCTAAATTACATCATTTTTAATCTTAGTTAGAAGGGTTTTGAAGGTGCCAACCTATTCTAAGCCTTCCTCACTCCCATGGATGCCGAGTGGAGGTCTTCTTTAAAGATCAAGCCTAGAGCTCTCTAATTTTTTCTCCAATTTCTTTGGGCTTTCAAGAAGATTGTAAGATCATATTACCCAGGTATGTAGAATTGTGAATGGGAGTCCCTCTTCACTCTCATGCCCCAATTTTCCTCCATGTTCATGAATATAAGTATTAGCAAATTTATGGTCTTATGGTGTTTTAACCCCAAATTCATGGAATTCTCTTTGATTTGATTGTGGGTTAGTTCCCATTACGTTCTAAATAATGTTTTAAGACTTATGGGATAATTTTACACATAAATTTATTATTAATTTTATGGTCCAAATCTCAATCAATCTATGCCCACTATGCAAAGCTCATGAAAAGTTCAAGTTACGATTCCATTATGATTTTGGTCTTCCTAAGCCCGAAGTTATGATTTATTATTTATATAGGATTTCTCTTCAAGTGCTCTTCATGGATTTATGAATCTAAAGTATATGAATTTTACAACATACATGTTCTTCTTGATTTATGAAAATATGACTTTTGGATGACTCACGGGCCATTATCCATGGCTAACCATGTATTTCAAGTATCATCAAAACATGTCAGCGATTTATTGGCCATGAATTTCATGAATGATTCCACAATTTCTATATGAGACCTCATGTGCATTTTTTTTGGGAGTAGTGCTCCAGCACCGAGTAGATCCTGCCTTCACGTAAACTCCGTGGGTCTTAGGAACACATGCCACCGTAGGTATATACATATATTTTTAGGATCCCTTGTGATATAACATCATGCACATCCCTTGCCTTGAAATCCTGGGATGGCCCTACCCACTTGAGCAAAATAGTGGGTTATTATGTAAGCTCTATCATGATGGTGTCGTGTAAGATGAGTGCCTCTCCTATTGTTCCTCATTATTTATGCATTTCTACGTTGATGTTACTTTGGCTAAAGTTATATTTTTATAAGATTTCTCTTATGACTATGACTATGACTAGATTATGAATGGTTTGAAAACCTTGAGCCCTCATATTTATATTATGATATTGTCTTACTCTACGAACTCTATGTATCTGTCCATACTTCTACCTCGATACTTAGTACATTTCATGTACCGGATCGCATACTCTATGCTGTATTGTTTCATGATACAAACCGAGGGATCGCCCGCCGCATCATTAGTCCTAGTTTTCCCTAAGACGTGTGTTCTAGCCAGCACAGAGTGCTCATCCTTAAAGGACATTCAATTATCCATCATTATGTTTTTTCAGTTAGACTTTTGCTGTTGGGTTGGGGATGTTGTCCCATCACCATCGCTATAAGAGACTTTCGCATAATATATAGAAAATTAGTTTGTCAATATTGATTCTATTTTAGATTGATATGTATGTAGGGTTCTACTTAAGCATGTTTTATTATTTCAGTTTTCACTTGTTGCACGTTCTTAGCTACTATGTTCATGCCACTGGTCGATTTGGAGCCTCTTAGAGTTTCTTGTCCCGTGTCTCTCTATCCGAGCCTATGTTCTGGTGGAGAAACTTGGTCTTAGAGAATTAGGTTTTGAAGTGTCCTAGGTTGCCCAAAAATCACTAAGTAGAATCATTTTCATGGGTGTGAAGCGACACACTTATGACGAAGAGGTTATGAGACGCTTAAGGAAACTTCCTTTCACGATTCTATGTACTACTATAAGTTCAACTCTCTCATTTCTTTAACTTATCTATAGCGTGTGCAGAAACAAGTCTCCTCAAAGCACCGATGGAGCCAACCAACCCAACTAACCTGTAGCGGATTGCATGTCTGGAGTTAGTTAATAAATGTGGAGCTCAAGGCCATCTTCAGAACGTGGATACAAGCCATGACCACTCAAATTAATCAGCAGATACAATCGCATCAGCGAACCCTACCAAAGGGGCGTAGTTCACTTAGGTTCAACAATTCACGAGGAGGAGTCCATCTAAGTTTAGTGGTTCTGGAATGGATAGAGAGTTCAAGGGGAGAAAAGGGAAACAAAAGGGCCCAGAACCAAAGACTTTGGGAGTTCCTACCAAGGGTCAAGTAGTGGTAGTCTCTCTCACTCCCCGTAGAGGTATTTGGCTCCGGTTCGGGGAGCAAATTCTAGGTAAGGGAAATTACCTACCCAACATGTTGAAGATGTGGGAAGAACCACCATAAAGTGCTTGATGGGTTCAGATATTTCTTTTGGTGTGGCAACTAAGTCATAGACTTAGATTTCGTCGCCATGAAGAGTAGCCAAAGAGGACGGGTTCCGTCACCCCCTCTAGCAGCCCTAACTAGTTGGTTAGCATGCCTAAAATACAGTAGAAAACACTCCAGTGTTTGTTGGCCTGGGTGTGAAAAGCCCAGGCATATGCATAGGAATTCCCCCATCGGTTAAGAAGGGTAAGGGTAGAGCTAGTTCTCCAACCACCAAATTAACAACAACAATAGATTGCCCATATATCACAGAAAGGTGTTACTTAGGTAGGCGGTAGCCAATCTCGATGTAGTAACATGTATAAAGCAGAGTTTTCATATCGAACCTGCATGTTGCTAGTCCCGAGAACTACTGTATAAGGTACAAGATGCCTTTTTTGATTTTAGTATGAGATTTATTTTATGGATGGCATGGAATGGTTATAAGTATGGAGCCTTTAGTGATAACCTGTAGGCGAATGGAATTTCACGAGTTAGTGGTTTAGCCCGACCTTAATAAATATTAAAGAGCCCTAGAAGGATGCTTGCCAATGGGGAGATGATAAGTCAATGAGCCAAGTCAGATTTTGAGTGTCCAAATAGAGGAGTCTCAGCACTAATAGCTATGGAATGCCATTTTCTTCTTGTGTTCCATGATTTCTCTTATGCTCGTATAAAGGTGCTCTGTCCAACCTTATGTATAGACCCCTACATTCTAAATGACCACTTCATAGCAATCCTGTTTCAGTCTTACTCTACAAATATTTAAGTTCTGACCTCATGTCATAAACTCTCCATATTTGTTAACTCATGTCCCTCAAGCATGCTCATCTCCACGAACTAGGTCCTTTAGATTTGCCTTAGTGGCTCATAAGATCGTGCTATAGCTAATGTATGCCCATCTTAGATTTATCTAATGTCTCGTGCTCACGATTTCTTTACCCTAATCCTATGTAGGTTCCACCATGATGGAGACGATAATTCAACATGTACATTTAGGATAACTCTATTCATGTCATAGGTACGTAAGTAGAAGTTCATCAAGCACAGTAATTAGCCAAGCCTGGGAGATAGAGAATTTCTTAATAGCTTTAGTGGTGAAGTCATGGGATAGTCATAGTGATAGGCTTTGATGAGGAGGTGAGGCACAAGTAGACTATGATAGGTGACTAGAGAATTCTTTGGTTAGAACTTGACAGATGGTGGTGTCAGTATTCAAAATGGATATGAATCTCCTGGGTGACGGAAGTCAAGGCTAGGCAAGATGAGGATCCTATTTTGCTAAGTTGAAGGAAGCGGTCCGAACTCAAAAAGTTGAGGTCTTCTCAAAAGGGGGAGATGGTAAATGATTAGGTCGGTTGTCTATTCCGAGTGTTGGTAATTTGAGAGAGAGGATGTTGTATGAGTGTCGTGTTCCCGATATTCTATACCTCCAGGTACCACCAAGATGTACCATGACCTACGAGAAGTCTATTGGTGGAGTGGCATGAAGAAGGACATAGAAGAGTTTGTGTCCATGTGTCCGAATTATCAGCAAGTGAAAATGGAACATCAAAGACTCGAGGTGTACTCACACATATGTATCCCTACGTGGAAGTGGGAGAAATTAATATGGACTTCAGTACAAGGCTGCCTCGTACTGTCGACAGTATGACTCTATTTGAGTGGTCATTTACAAAGTTTACTAGGGCAGCTCATTTTCTACTACCAAAACTACAGCATTCAACCTAGATTATGCCAAATTATATATCCAGGAGTTAATTAAATTGCATGGAGTGCCTTTCACTATATCGATAGGAGGTACTCAGTTTACCTCCCAGTTTTAGAGGTTGTTTCAGAAGGGACTGGGTACTCAGGTATAGCTTAGCACAGCTTGTCACCCATAGACAAATGGTCGTGCTAAGGGGTCTATTCATACTCTTGAGGAAATGTTGAGAGCATGTGTGATTGATTTCAAGGGTATTTGGGATGGCCATTTACCTCATCGGTTTGCATATAACAAAAGTTACCATTTCAAACATTCATAGGGCTCCGTTTGAGGCTCTTATGGTGTGATTGGCCATTGGCTGGTTTGAAGTTTCGACACTACATTGCGTGTGGGCCATATTTAGTCCATGAGGCTATCGAGGCTATAAGAAAATCAAGGGTAGGTGAGACATGCCATTTTCAAAAATTTCAAACAAAAACTTGATTCCATACTCACCCTCAACCTCAAAATACAGGAAGACATACCCTTACCCTACACTTAAAGTCATGCTCTATTCTCAAAGCATCTATAAAATAAAATCAAACAAGGGAAGCGAGAAATACCCCGAAGCCCCTGCAGCCTGTAATAGGCAAGATATCTCTTTGATTCATGGGTCGCACGACCTCACACTTAAGATCAAGACGTACTCCTAGCTTTGATTTCTGATACTAATACTTCCTCTTCTCTGCACACAAAATAAAAAACAAAATGACACTATATAAAAAATAAAAAAACTACACTAATACAATTGGGTGGTCTCCCCAACAGCCGCCCGATTTAACATCACAACACGATGCCATCAAGTTTAACCATTTATGCTGATGTATACCTTTTATGATGTATCATTTTATGATATAGATACATAATCTCAATTCACTTTCTGTTAGCGTATCACTCTCAAAAGATTTCAAACAGTAATTCATTAGTGAGTCCTCATTTACTTCAGGACGAGGATTATTTCATTCAATTTAATTTTCTTTTATTTAGACTTGAAGTTAGTTGGGGGCTTGTCCCAACAACTCATTAGTTGTAGTTGGCTTTCATACGTAGACATGGTTTTATACTTTTAGCTTTGTTCTAGTTGATTTAAACTTTGTGATTCAGCTTTGTTTTCATAAATGTTTTATATTATTAATTTAAAGCTTCCACTATGTTTTCTTCAGAATGGTAGTGTTATGAAAGACCAGCGGGTTGACTTTTTGACTACAAAAGATTGTGGTGACTTTCAAGGGTGTATACTGGGGCATGACAAACTTTGTATCAGAGCACTAGGTTTAGAGTATCCTAGGATGTCCGAAGCCGCGTCACGTAAGAGTTATTTTCTATGGGTGTGAAGCGCCACACTTATGATGAGGAGGCTACGAGACGTTATTAGGAAAACTCCCATTTGTTCATACTTTATCGTGCGCCTCGAAATTCACCCCGGTAATCATTCTCCTATCTCGTGCTCTACTTCATTTTAGTGAACTCATGCCTCCGTGAAGTGGTAACGGGAAGAAGGGTCGAGCACGTCACCGACCTGCCCCGCCAGCTCAAAGCAGCCCCTCATGACAACTCGCTGTCCACCGCAGAGTTCATGGTGGCTATCCACCGCTTCGCTCGATAGTTACACCGTGTGAAATCCACTAGGTGTTTTCGATCAACAATAATGGGTCCATAGCTATTCGAGTTTGGGACTTCACTCAGATGAACCTCTCCATATTTCCAATAAATCTAAGGTGAGGACCAATAGGAGTTCATGGATAAGATTAGGAAAGATCACCCAAATCATGGGTGTCGGGCTTGGGAGAGTGTCGACTTGGTCGTTTACCACCTAAAAGGCAGCCTAAAATGAACAAGGGAAGGAGGGGAGACCAGCGGGAGCAGGACCGATGGAATGGGAGGAGTTCACTACAGCCTTCCTAGATAGATTTTCCTCGGGACAGGAGGCTAAGCCGCGCACTGTGAACCCGAAGTGTGGCACAGATGAGAAGAATATGCACTGGACTTCACAAGGTTATCTAAGATGCCCGATATGGTAGCTGAGATAAGGGATCACATAAAGTTTGTGAATGGAGTTTTGAATTTTTTCCCCAAAGAGTGCAAGACACAACAATGCTTACTAAGGACATCAATCTCTCTCGCCTCAATTTATGACCACAAATTGGGCGTAAAAAATTAAAAGATTTGGAGCGGGAGAGAAAGCAGGCAAGAACCGGCCAAGTAGATTATGGCCATCAAAGATCTGGCAGTAGTTGCTGCCTACAGCAGCAGAAGTAGAGGGCTCTAGAACCTAGCTCACCCTGTGCCCTCATTCTTCAATCCCGCAAGGATCGAGGGATGGAGCACCGCTCTCGCCCTAGAGCTATAATGCCAACAATCACCACCCATCGTGCTCCTATGTGGAAAGAACCATCCAGTGGGAGTTTCTTCAGGGTCGATAGGGCTTTTTTGGTTGTGGATGGCTTTTGTCATCTCCTTAAAGAATGCCCATCACTGACGGGAAGCATAATAATCCACGGCTTCAGTAGCACCCGCCGACCAGCTCAACAGATAACACTTTAAGTACGGATGAGGCCGCCGCTAAAACCATTTTTATTCATTGTCTTCGTCAGGTTCGAGAGCTCACCTGATGTGGTCACGGGTATATTACACCTTTTCATCTAGACGTGTATGTCTTACTAGATCCAAGAGCCACATCTTCGTTCCTCGTGACTTCATGTAGTAGTACAAGCCATATCGCTCCGTAGGTCCTCTCGTAACCATTCCTCGCCCTTCACCTAAGTTGGCGAGCCGGGCTAGAGCTAGCCGGGTGTATAGAAAATGCCCAGTCTCACCTTTTAATAAGGTTACTCCAGCTGATTCGGTAGAGTTAGACATGGTTGACTTTAACCTAATTTTTTGGCATGGATCGGTTACACTCCGATTATGCCTCGCCGACTACGTAACTAGGGTCATTGGGTTTCGCTCCACTGAGCGCCTTAGAGGAAGGAAGTAGTTCGGCCCAAGGGCTGCCGCTATTTTCTACCTTAAGGCTTGAAAGCTTATTTCCAAAGGGTGCATTGATCATCTATTTGTGTGTAAACTTCCAGCTTGAGACCTCCAACTATTTAGTTAGTCTCAATTGTCAACGAGTTCCCCGACAGCCTTCCAAAAGATCTTCCCCAAGTCCCTCCCCTGAGCGGGAAATACACTTCAGTATAGACCTTGGTCTAGATACTCAGCCTATCTCCATCCCTCCATACATAATGGCTTTGGCTAAGTCGGAAGAGTTGAAGGAGCACCTAAAAGACCTTCTTGATAAGGGCTCCCATAAGTCCCAAGATCTCTCCTTGGGTTCTCCAATACTCAGGCAAAAGAAAGATGGTACCTCTTTAAATGTGCATCAATTACTACTGCTGAACAAGGTCACAGTTAAGAAAATGTATCCCCTACCAAGGATTGATGACTTGTTTGATCCGTTACAGGGTGCCAGCTTGTTCTCCAAGATAGATCTCGTGTTGGGGTAGCATCAATTGAGAGTCGAGAATGACATGAAAATCGATTTCTTTAACTCGCATAGTCACTAGATGAATTCGTGGTTATGTCCTTTCGAACTGACTAATGCCCTTGCAGCCTTCATAGACCTAATGAATAGAGTCTTCAAGCAGTATCTAGACATGTTCGCCATTGTATTTATCAATGACATTCTCGTATACTCAGAATGAGTGAGAACATGCTACCACCTAAGAATAGTGCTTTAGACGCCGTAGGCTCCCCAGCTTGTTTGCTAAGGTCAGCAAATGAAAATTCTAGTTGAGTCTATGACTTTCCTCGACATGTGGGGTGAGGGTATTTAGTAGATCCTCAAAATATAGCAACAGTAAAGGATCGCCTGTATTTCATTTTCCACCAAATCAAAAGTTTTTGGCCTAGCGGGTTACTACCGACGCTTTGTGGAAATATTTTACTCTATAGCATCCCCTCTGAGTAGGCTGACTCAGAAAAGGTGAAATTTCAATTGTCAGATGAGTGTGAGAAGATTTCCAGGAGCTAAAAACTTCGGACTCACAATTGTCCAATGTTGACCTTGCCTCTAAGGATCGATGGATTTGTAGTGTAATGCGTCTGCATTTGGACTCGGTTGCGTTATGATGTAGCGGGGCAAGGTGATAGCCTACGCCTCCAAACTTCTCAAGGTTAATGAAAAAAATTATCCAACTCATGACCTAGAGTTACGGAGGTGGTGTTTGTATTGAAAATATGGGAGACACTACATGTATGGGGCTCACGTGGATGTTTTTTCCTCGATTACAAGAGGCTTCGTATGTGTTTAGTCGAGAGACCTAAATCTTCATCAAAGAAGGTGATTGGAATTTCTGAAGGACTACGACATGGCACAAAAAGGGTTGACTTAGATTAATTTTTGAAAGGGGGACATTTTTTTAGTGAAGTAATTATTCAAAGAGGGTCTAAGGTCATTTTTCAAGCTCTGCCACATCAAGGATTTCGCCTTGAAACACATTTGGGGAAAGTTTGAGATGACATGCATACACAAGAACAAGCTACAACTTTACCACCCAAGGCATCACAATTCCAAGGAATATAGCTATTCCTAAAAAATTGAAAAGCACGACTCTTGACAAATTATTCTTGAAGTTTCGGACAACTATTAGCAAACCAAAAGCCAAACAACAAATGTATACATCATGACAAGAGAATTCTTTTTAAATTCATTTGTCCCTATTTTCTCAAATATTTTTTAATATTCTCATAAGAAAATATTTTTTGTGGTTCTGCTCAATACAAGTGCAAATAAGACTCAAAATAACAAACTAGAACACAAACATTTTCCAATAAGAAAGTCATCTCTCAATCCATCATCGAAAATGTCACATGGTTCGACACAAAAATAAAGACAAGAAAAAAATTTTTCTCCTTCAGAAAGATTCATGGTATAAAGAGAACCCTTGAAGGTCATTCAACTAACTACAAGCAAAGATGATGGCAAGGCACGAGATGTAAAATAATTTACGGTAAGACCAACTCAAGGCCATGGAAACTCGAAGAAATGAAAATTATCCTTAAGAAATGACGTCGTCACACAACATATAATATTAGGCCAAATTATGCATCACTAATGAGTGGGTTACTCATACTTAACCCCAATGAAAATGATGCATTGTCCCCACATGCTAATTCTAAGCAAAATAAGGGAAGAATGGGTGAAAGAACTCCTGACCAAAAGAGAGGCCCATTCAAGGGCATTCATAACGCGTAGGAGATGGAATTTAGAAAAAATCTTCAAGAAACTGTCTCAAACCAACGCTAGAAATGCTGCCTCAAGTTTTTATCTAAATTGCCGCATGTGCAATGCAGATGTGGAGGATAATTTATGCATCGAAAGTTTCAGTGTTCTGTCCAAGGACATGCATTATACTTGTGTGTTTCATATTGGGACCAACTCATGCATATTATTCACAAGTTCTCCTGAATATAAAGACCAAGTAGATCTCTTCAGTTCTCCACATGCGCAACTCCTCGCAATAGCAGGTCGGGACATGTGGATGCAATGGGAAGCACATGTGCTATTTGATGATATCAAGAATTTTTTTAAGTTTCTAGTTTGGTAATGTTTTGCTCCTATGTGCCACGTAACCTCGTATGCGGTTCGCATGTTCCGCAATTTTCTGGAGCATTCCCGAGATATCTCGTGCTGAGCTATAAACTACCTAGCATATGAAAAACAACAACAAGAGAAGAAAAAATTGAAAACAAGATGAATACTTAGGTTTCCCTCCCAAGAAGTGATTGATTTAACATTGTGGCACAATCATCAAGGCAACACCCAAATTAGGTGACTCTTTAGGGATACCTAGGTATTTTTTCAATCATTGTCCATTCACCTTAAACTTCAGCCCGTCTTCTGTTTCAAGTTCAATGGCCCTATTTGGGAAGGTAAGGCTTTGAGACACTTTGAATGGGCCAATATGACCACTTATATTTCAATTTTTCCAAGAATAGGAGAAGCCTTGAGTTAAATAAATATCCAATCCCCAGGAGCAAACTTTCATTTCAATATCCTCTTACCATATAAGTGTTTAATTCTAACCTTATATAGGGAAGCATTCTCATAACTCCAACTCACCACCCCATTAAAATTCTCAACCCTTGCATGGGCATCTTTCCCCAAATGAGATTCAAGCTTTTCAATGCCAACATAGCCTTTTATGATTAATATCTACTGGTAGATTGCAAGCTTTACGGAAAGACCATCTTGATAAGGATATATGTCAATACGTATTTTGAAAACAACAAGACGCCCAAAGCATATTATCTAACTTCCTTGCCCAATTAGTTTTGTTGGCATTTACCGCCTTTGGCTAGAATATATTTGAACCCCTCCCCCCATTTGGTAACCTCCACCGATACTCCATTGGGATAAAGTGTTGCAACTTTGCGATTCGCCCCATATTTGGCAAGCAATGCACTGAATAGCCACTGCAAAAATTAGACCTCCCATCACCGATGATGGCACGAGGGGTGCCGAACCTAGAGAAGATATGTTTCTTCGTGGAATGCTACACAATTCTCCCTTCATCGTTAGGTAATGCCATAGCCTCCACTAATTTAGACACGTAGACTATAGCCAATAGAATATATGTGTTCCCATAATATCATACAAAAGGTCCAATGAAATCGATTCCCCATTCATCAATGGTAGGCCAATCGAACCCACCTCGTAGGACCTTTGAAGTTGTACACACACTACCATGATGACCTCCAACGGGCAAAGAATGGCATGCTTCAAAGATGGGCAACATTTCTACTTCAGAAACACATTGGAGAATTATGCCATCAGCACATATACAGAAAAGGTAAGATTCATACCAATAAAATTTGCGGACATCATGCAAGAACTTATGGCTGGAAATTCAAACCTTCAAGCATCAGATCACTGTGCTGTTTGCAAAATCAGAAAACCAAAGAATTAGACTGCGAGGAGGCCTCCAAAATATATTCATCGGGGAATGCATCATTTATGTCAAGGTTTGCAACAAGTCCGCCTTCTTCCTCTAATCGAGAAAGGTGGTTAGCCAGATGATTTTCACAACCTCGATCCTTTAGTTTGAAATCAAATTCAGTAAACAAGAGAACCTATCGAATGAGTCTCGGGGTTTAACATCTTTTTCCATAAGATATTGAATGTAGCATGATCTGTATGAACCATAACCTTCATACCCAGCAAAATATAAGCTCAAAACTTTCTCAGCAAATACAACCACAAGAAACTCTTGCTCCGTTATCATGTAGTTTATTTGAGCTTCATTCGAGGCCTCTATTGCCATAATATATTATGGAAGAGTTTTTAGTTCCTTTTCCAAAGCACAAATTTCCAATGTAACACCACTAGCATCACACGTGTAAATAGGAATGGTTTAGAACAATCAGGTGCGGCAATGATAAGTATATGAGCTTTCCTTCAAATAAAGGAATGCCTTCATACAAGTATCATCAAATAAAATTTATCCTCATTATCAATAATCTAAACAAATGGTGAACAACTTTTGAGAAGTCCTTGATGAATCGTCTATAAAACCTAGATGACCTAAAAAGCCTTACCCTTTATACGACTTTCAAGGGTTGAACCGCCTTGGAGATAAAACTTTAATTGTTGCTTGGTATACTTCTATCTCTTTTCGAATTTTATGACCTAAAACAATACCCTCTTTCACGGCGAAATTTCTTCCAATTTAGGACCGCATTCATTTTCTTCACATCGGTTCAAGACATCATTAAATTGAGACAAACCATCCTCAAACGATTTTCCCACCATCAAGAAGTCATACCTGAAGACTTCCCATGGTGTTTTCCTATAATATCTAGAGAAAATAGACATCATACACCTTTAAAATATAGACGCAGGGGCATTGCAAAGACCAAAATGTCATTCTTTTGAATGAAAAGGTTCCATAGGGATAAAGTTTGCTCTCTTCTTAGTCTTCCGGCAATAGAAATCTGATTGTACTCCCAAAAAATCCATCAAGGAAGTCCAATGATCTCGCCTGTGGCCAGTTGATCAACATTTGATTCATGAATGGGATAGGAAAATGATCTTCTTAATTCATGAATTCAACTTTCAATATTCCATGCATATCCTTCATTCGGTCACCGACTATATGACTATGATTTCATCTTTCTAATTAAGAACTATGGTGATTCTTCCTTTTTAGGTACATATTAAATCAGACTCACTCCAGCACTATTGGCTCTATGGAACACAACACCCCATCCAACCACTTTATGATCTCCTTTTTTATCACCTCTTGCATAGGTGGATTCAATCGTCTTTGATGCTCGATGGATGGGGTGCAGTCCTCTTTAAGGTTAATATTATGGGTGCAAATACTAGGAAGTATGCCAATTATATAGGATGTAGTCCCATCAAGTGCTCTAATGTGCTTCTTTAAAACTGCTAGCAAGGCTTCCACTTGCTCTCTTTAGTTAGCGCAAATGCTCACTGCAAGGTTTCATTCGCACCAAGATATGCATACCTCCAGTGAGCGGGTAAAGGTTAAAGTTCCAATACCGAAGGTTCAATGATTCATGGCTTTCACAGGGGGAGTTTGCCAATTTTTTGGATTAAGATGGAGCTTCTTTGGTTTGTGCAGGACACTAGTCCTGCCAAAGCGTGACACACTTCTTTAAATCCTCAATACCTCAAGCTATCGTAATTCAACAAGACCTCTTGAGTGGATCCTCTAAGATCATTGCCTCATAGTTTTGTTCCATACTCTCTTCATCAACATTCTCCACCCTATTGTGAAGTATTTTGCCACCTTAGTTATGCTTCTACAACAATTCAACGATTCAAGATACGTGTAGACTGCTTAACAAGTGGACCATTCATCCACACCTATTCGTGGCTCAGTTTGGGATGCCAATCTACCATTCTTTCTTCAAGGTGCCTAATGGAATGGTAAGGAGATTTCATAGTTTGAGTGAGGGATAATAGATCATACATTAACTCCTTGCACTCCCCAAATCGATTGATACCATTCTTTCCGAAACTCTTTCAAGAATGACTTCAATTTTTGAGTTTATGGACTCTTTTCTCTCTCTCTCTCTCGATTTCCCAAATCAATTGCATGCTTATAGTTCTGACATTGATTCCCATATCCCTATCCCCAAAAGCCTTGACGTGCTTCTTCATGACTAGATGAGAACCTATACCATGGTTCGCCCCAACACACTCATTTTTATAACTTAGGAAATAAACCTCATAGTAAATTTGCTCTATTCATTCAACTATCCCAATTGCATTCACACTCCATATCATTGTTTCTATCACCTACCTAGTGAGCCTTACTAGAAGTTCCACGATAGCTGCCATTTTTCTATCTCGTACTTCCTCTTTCCTTTTCCACTCTTCAAGCATGTTTGCAGAAGTGGCACATGTTGTCCCCTCAACTCCCCATCTCATGCAAACTTGTTCTAGCAACTTTCTCAAGCAAAACTTTAACAAACTCAAGTTTTGTCCATACCCACAACGAGGTTACCGATGATAGTTTTGCTGTTGTGAATTCAAAGAGAAATAGAAGTATTGAAGGAGTATGTCATTCGGAAGGCTATGTGTTGGACATGTGCTACTTTCCTCTTAAATATTAGCCATGCCTCATGGAAGGGTTTACCATACTCTTGCTCACAACTAGAGATGTCATATCACAATTGTAACATATGGCACGAGGGAAAATCTAATAAGAAAAAGCATCAAGCAATGCATTCCAAGAAGAGGCTACCTCTGCAGGAAGTTCTTCAAGCGAAATGCAGCTTCTCCCGTCAAGATAAAAGGGAATAGCCTCAATTGTAGATTCATTAACATTAACCCTAGTTACTGGAAAAACATCCACAAACTTATTTATATGTCGACTAGTGTCCATATTCAAAAGGCCCCTAAATAAACCATTTATTTGTAGGAGATGAAGCATGGTTCTAGTGATATAGAAGACGACATTCCCAACCGTTGGAGGTAGGCGAATTGCACATCCCTCGTCGCCATAGTTTATCATGTCACCTATTCAAATATCAAAGACAACAAAACAATGTAAAAAGAAAAAAAAAAATATCACACTACCAATGCTAATCAACAAAGAAACAAATGGTAATTTACTTTTCAATCACCGCAAAGGCGCCATTTTTAATAATGTCCATAAAAACTATCTAGCTAAGGAGATGGATATAGTTGTATGCAAAATAAGTACCCAACAAGAGTCGAGGCCACCTCACAAAGATTTGAGGCCTCGGGATTTACTCAAAAACTTGTGAATTAATTCACAAAAGCATGCATATTATGTAAACATAAAGTAAAAATTTGGGGAGGGTTTACAAGTATCAAATCAAAAATTATTAGAAACAAGGTAACAAGATTGTTGTTAACAAGATTAGAGAGACTAGGGGGTGTATTTGATGGAGGTACTATCTTGATAAGTATTAATTAAAAAGCCTTAGAATCAATTCGTGCATGGATAGCTTTGGTTTCCAGATATACCTGTTTCTCAATCAAAAGAGTGTGTATATTTTGGGTTTTATCAAACCCCTAAACAAAGATCTACAAAAGAATCCAGATATTGCTTCAAAGGGGGCATAGACTATTTCTAGCTCTATCCCTTAAATGAAGCTGAATCGTGTATAGACTATTTCTAACTCTAAACCTTAGATAAAAGCTCCAAATCCTCATTATTGAAGTCTTATCCAACATCACTTCTCTTCCTCAAGAAAAAGCATAGTTAGAGAATTCAATTAATGTTTGCGACCACTGATTAAAACTTGAAGAAATCACATTATAATCAATTCTAAGATTTATTAGTCAATTCCTGCAATCACCCCGAACACCTATCATTTAAACACAACCCAAGAAGAGAAATTAGCTACTCATAATTAGAAAAAGCAGAATTATGGCAAAGACGAATTCCTCAAAACCATTCATCATAAGCAATTAAAATCAATTTCAAGCTTTGTACCTTCAACAAAGGTGTTTTCAATAGGAAGAAGAAGAAGAAGAAGAAAGTCAAAAATTGACTCGTACTCTACAATATTCTTTATTGTTGTCAATATCTCTCCCCCTTCAAAGTGAAGTAAAGAATCTTCATATATTCCTTTCAAAGGTCCCCGAAATTCTCTTTGAAGCTTCCTGAGTAAATACTTGTCTTCTAGATGATTTTTCCTTCGTAGGAAGCTCTTACTCACTTGTGTTGGTACTTTTGTTTCACGGGTGGGATTTGCGGCACGCGGGTGGATTAACAAGTCTAGGGAGTCCTTTCACTTTTCATGAAACTTTAAATAAATATGCGAACTTCCTAAAATAATGTGCCCATATTTCAAAAGAAACTACCTGGGCCAGGTGTGGGCACCCGCTAGATGCATGTACTAACTTGTGGCACGATGCCGCTATTGTTCCCTCCAAAGAAATTGCTTGTTCAAACTTCCATCATCTTTATTTCAAAGAAATTCCAGCACATAAGAGAATAAAGGCATAAAATCTTTTCTAAATTGATTAAATGAATCACACCTCACAAGCAAGAGCTAGATATGTTGGTAAATTACCAATCATCAAGGGGACCACACACGCTCTACACTTAACAACTAACTATTTCAATTAACAAAGTGTGAGTGGGATAGTCACTCTTATGTGGGCCTAATGTGTCTCTTTTCCATGTCTTGATGATTCTAATGTTTAGAGTGTCCAAACACTTGTTGATCCTTTTGATGATTGAATTTATTCTTTTTTCAAGATAAATTTATGTCCATCTAGTGTCGACACTTACGTTTAGAATGCTAATTCATTGTCATATAAAATTTGTGTTGGTACTTTTGTTTCACGGGTGTGGATTTGCGGCACGCGGGTGGATTAACAAGTCTAGGGAGTCCTTTCTCACTTCTTCATATATGGAACTTTTGGAATAAAAATGCTAACTTCCAGCACACAGGTCCATTTCCAGCAAACCATCAGCTTTTCATGTGTGGCACCTGCTAGATGCAGGTACTAACTT
>JACEIK010013326.1:15326-26675 GCA_018107945.1 Datura stramonium
ATATATTATAAATATCTTTAATTTAGAACCACAAGTTTTAAAAATCTTCTCTATTTTCTTAAACTCTGTGTCGAATCAAAACCAATCTCGAAAATATTATGAAGATAAAAAGTCAATCTTAAATGTCTTAACTTCTAATTTCGTCCGTCAAAACTTAGACAGATGGAAACAATTCACCTAGTAAACTTTGCGCACCTCTACTAAAGATAAAACCTTGTTAACCCTTCTTCATGGCACTATAACAAATATATAGATGAACTTTGGCAAGTAGTCTAAGAAGGAAAAGAACATTGCACCATTCATCAATTTTCAAGGCCTATAACCAAACAAAATTGCTGCATCATGGCCAAGTAAGAAGGAAAAGAACAGTACACCATTCATCAAGTAAGAAGGGGAAAGAACAGTACACCATTCATCAATATTCAGTCCTATAACACAACAAAATTGCTGCATCATGGATAGAAAATGGCCAAGAAAAAACAAAAACCCTTCTAACTATACACAAATAGCTTACTTCTCCACACTACCTTTCGCCCTCACGCATGCAAAATTTTATGAAACAATTCCTGACACTGAGAATAATGAAAGGAATACACGTATGGAATGGCAGTGTGAAAAACAGCAAGCTAAAGAATTCTTTTTCTTTGTTGTCCTCCCTTCTTTGACAACTATTTGTGCAATTGGCAGTTGAGATCTTGCCTGCAACCGAGGACTGCTTCATGGCAAAGGCGCCAGTATTCTTTGTATGGAATAGACATCCATGGCAGCGTCGGTGGAAGACCAATCTTTGGAGCAGATGGAGTTCTATATAATGGGAAAGTAAACAGAAGTGAGAAAGCCAGCAAGATTAAGGGTGTATTTGGTATGACATAGAGGACACTTCCAGAGAAATGCTTTCCGGTTTTTGATTGGTGAATGGAAAATATTTTCTAAGAAAAATTGAATCAGAAAAGTGTTTTCGATGAACGTTTTCAGTTGTAAAAAGTAATAATAATATCTAGCTATTAGTTGAAGCAAGTAATATGAAGTAGGAAAAATGACTTCTGCCCATAAGTGCGAGAAGTCATTTTCCTCATTTCGATGGGACCTGGAAGAATATCTTTTCGTAACTGAACACTAGAAAATCACTTCCTCATGGAAAACATTTTTCTGAGAAAAGACTTCCGTCAAACCAAACACATCCCAAGAATTCCTTAAAAGGGGTGAAAGAAGATCTACTGTAGACAAGTTGAAAGTTGAAACACCTTTTCCCTGTCAGAACTCCATAGGCTGACAATGCAATAGAAGATCTAGATACTTCTGAGAAAACATTTCTATAGTGGGGCCAAACTATTTGTCCTGCATCATATTTTTGCAGAGTTAGCAAAACAATAAACACACTTGAAAAAGAATAAACAACAAGCAAACATGTCTTAGACAATGAGCAAGGAAGCTAAAGTATGACATGCTGGCAACAGACAGAAGCTAGTTCCAGTTTCCAGCTTGATTCACTGACATGGTAAAATGGTGTAACAGTGATGTGAAAATAACATGTATATTATTCTTTGTCGGTTTCGTCACTGGTGTCTTTAAAGTGGTAAGAATCAAACATAATGCTTGTGGACTTACTTAAGCTCAAAAAATTGCTGTGAAGAAATGAAACCAGAACTGTTGATTTACAGCGGCGAGGATTCTCAGAGCCTGAAGCAGTCTTATCAGCAGATTCAACCTCTGTTGAATTAGTGGCATTTCTCTGACACAAAACAATCTCAAACCATAATCCACTAGGAAATCGTTTCCTCCTCATGAACCAAAAGAAAATCTTAATATAAGGTGTGGCATGAATTATAGATATGCCAAACTGAATGGCTATGCAGACAAAGCTAATGGTTGTCTTCATAATGGTGAAGAAAATATAGAACAATGACGTCGTTGGTAGCAGAAGTAAAAGTGGAGTAAATAGGAGAGACCCAACAACATGCTGTTCCACACTGTACGCATAACTATCTAGTCTCTGACGGAGAGGATTCCACTTTCTACCCCTGCAATTTAAGGAGGCAAACAGTTAGTGGTTTTGAGCAACCACCACAACAGAAGCATACTGATAACTAAACATAGATAAAAGAGACCTATAAAAAGGAGAGACCTAACAACATGTTTGATGCTGGTTCGGCAAAAAAATTATATAGTGATTTTGTGAAAATAATTCAGTTTAAGCAGTCCTCTCCAGTTAAAACAAAGAAAGTTATGGTAGATGTCCATGAAGAGTTGTTGAACCCAGAGTGGGAAAAGAAACCATGGGAAAAAATTGAAGACAAAAGTAAAAATAATTGAAAGCATAGACTAAATAGGTAGTAAAAAATGAACATTTTGGTTCATAGAAGTTAAAGAGTGATTATTAACCAGAACATAGACAGCAAGGTTAGGTTTTTTTGGTTAGTCATCTTCTTTTCAGCTGCTAAACGCCCCACGGGATCAGATGAATAACCAAAGTAAAGTGTAAAGCAATTACAATCCCCTTTCAATAACCACACTCCTCTTTTATGTTGATAGACAATATTAACCTTGCAAAAATTCACTTCCCCCTTCTACCTCATTTTCCTCCTTAAAGAATGACGCTAACACATAGATCACACCTTAATTTCCATCCCCCCTTTTTCTGTTACTTCTTTTCCTGCAGTTCCTGCTTTAGCAAATGGTGGCCTTCTCCTATCTGCTGTCCAGCAGAAAGTAGTCCCTACTCCATGGTTAGTATCCGTATTTTTTTCTGGTCACTAGGAAGAATAATTATTGACTAAATTCATTTTCGACAAAGGTAAAGATCCTTGCTTTTTAAGTTTAAAAGGGGAGTAACTGGCTCAACTTACATTTCACTAAAATTTGGTGAAAGATCTTTTTTTAGCTTTTACGGTGTTTGGACTGAAAAATCATAGGAAACACTAGTGTTGAGTGATGAAGCTTCAATTTTTACATCCAATTTACAATGTTATTAAGTTGCCTACAAGAATGAATCAATTTCTGTTGTATGTCAAAAAGAAAAAGGAATATATATATATTTGGTCACCATGTCTAAACCACTTAGTAACCTCAACAGGCTAAAAGTTGATTAACCCTAGATCAACTGATCAATACCAGTCCACAAGATACTTTAGAGTGCAGATATGCAGGGAAAGATACCTGAAAAGTCGCCATAAAGCATCTACTGCCTGTATTTGCCACGAATAGAGCACTGTAAGCAACAACTGAAGAGCAGAAACATGTGTAGTTGCTAGTGAAATTGTGTCTATGATCAGAGCAGCTGCTGCTGTCAGACCAAACAATGAACCAAATACAGCAACTACTTTTATGAGATGAATCAAGAAGAAACCCATTAACCACCAAAGGGTAGACCAAATTTGTATAGCAATCAGGGAAATTGTCCCAAGAACTCCGGCTAGCTCAGTGTTCAACTTGAATCCTGCTGGGTTTCCCATAAGCCACACACAACCAGTACGCAGAAGATAGTTAGTGGCATTTTCAGAAAAACTTGAAACCCATACGCAGGCTGCTCTAGCTCGAGACCACAATATGATGCCAAGAAAGTTCCCCAGAAGTAGATCAACTACAAGGCTTGTCCACATGGAATGTTTGTGAAATGCCGCTTTCTCAGCATACTCCACGCAGGATTGAGACCTAAAATACAAGTCCTCTTAGTGAAGGAATAATAATAAGAAAGCTTAACAGAAGACATAGAATACACACATATCAATCGATTGAGTCAGGTTCACCATATGAATCCTCTGCATTCATTTCGCTCTATCCAGAATACACAGAGCACAGGTAGCAGGATGAGTTCAGAGAATAAGGTTATTAGAGAAAGTTTACCTGAGACCATAATCTTTGAGAATAACTGGCCAATACAGGAGCTGGCAGCAGCGGATTTCTAGATTTTTGCATGTATTGCAGAATACCTTCTCCAATGCAACATAGATATACGAGTGGGACACATGGATCAAGCAGACATGGAAGGACTGAAGGATGATGTAGAAGATAGTGGAGAATGATGCAAGCGATACAGCAAGCAGTTGCCATGTCAAAATAGAAAACCTGGCAAGAAATTTGATAGCCATCAGAAATAGCAGAGAAACGAATGGAGCAGCAGAAAATTGAAGCATGTCAAGGTTTAAAAGATATTACATGCAAAAGAAATGAAAGGGAACCCTGGATCTTTTAGCAGAATTATTTGCTTCTGTAAAGACTTTAGCTGCATTAGCAGTGTTGATAGATAGAATTACAGCATCCTGTTTTTCAGAAAATTGAAAGCAAAGAGGTTTAGAGTCAATACACAGTGCAGGTAAGATTAAACTTCATAATTGATATACCAAGTCAAGATATGGCTGCTTCCTGTTAAGATCCTTAACCCATTCAGGCTTCTTGCAATGGTTTGTCACCTGCTCAGATGAACTCTTGAAACCCAATGAGTAATGGTGGCCACCAAACACGGGAATTCCATAAAACACTACCTGAGTTTATTTCGAGAAAATAGAACAATAAGGAACTGCAAGATAAATTCGAGGAAATCTAAGGATGTCGTATGGGTGATTATGACTTACATACGTGGACATCTAATTGGAATATGGCTTCTCCCTTCCTATGTATATGATGCACTTTTGGCATTAGCTCTACTTTTCTGCTAACAGATTGAGAATTATCACATACAATCTGTGCCCAAATGTTATCCTTTAAAGAGAATGCCCTACACTGCTCTAGTATCACATCAAATTTGTGACATCCACATCTCCATCTTCCACGCATCCCTTCAGGTGCATGTTGTTCAGCACACAAGCATGTCCTCTTACTAGTAGAGTTGATATGCTTGTTCCCTTTGCCTCTGACCATTAGCGACTGTCCATTGCTGCTGAAATCTGCTGCATAATAACCTAGCAGAGAGAACTTGCTTTTATCTTGTAGAAGCACAGGCATCTTTCTGTTTATGCCTTGAAGAACCCTCTAACAAAATGAGACAGAAATCATATAATACATTTAGACAGAAGTGAAAACTTTTTCTTGATAAATAAAAAAAATGTATATATAGGGCACATATGAAGCAATACAACATAGTTATCTGAACAAATGAATCAAATCCATGCACTAGCATGGGATAGTTACAGAGTATAAGTGAGCAGCAACATACAGACGATCAAGATGAAGTGCCTCAGTCTTCTGTTTGTTTTTTTTGGTGTGAACAGGACATGGTGGGAGCGATAGCAGATCTAGTTGATTTCATAGGGAATATGTAAAGCTTTTAGTTTTTTGGAGGATGTTTCCCACCCTTTGTGAGTTGTAAGTTCCCACCTCATCATCTCTTGGATGATGATTTTTGTGAATATAAAGTTACCCTTCTCTCTCAAAAAAAAAGAATGTGATTTCCTATAATTCTGGAAAAATTATATATCAACTGAGAGTTATCCGCCCACGAAATCCACTTACACACTACATATTTTTGTGGGTGTATCCTTGTACCTAGACATTTTTAAATCCAAGTTGACTCTCAAATTGTGTTCGACAATTATTTTCAAGACTTCTCTGATCAAATAAAAACAAGAAGAAACTTGCTTACATCAAGCATATTCATCCGTTTGCTCGAGTTATTAGAAATTGTATCTCCTTAAGTTAAATGCATTTACTTCAGTACTTTAGCTTTAAATGTGTGAACGGGAGAATGATATTTTACTCAAAGCACCGTACCAAAGAATGTTACCACATTTTCATTGGCTATTTCTTAGCATAAACATGGATTATACTTGGAACAAGGAGGAAGTTCCACATTAACCGCCGTCATAATAATCTTTGAGTATACCAGTTATTTATGCAGATCCTCCAATGTCAAGTAAAGCTTCATTAGTCAATTACCTAATTATTTCTGTTGTCATTGCCAGAGCATCCCTTTTAACTTGCTTAAGCAATTGTTAAAACGATAGCAATCAACTAAAAACTAGTTCATCTCAACTTTTACACTGTAGATGACAAAAATTATTTTTAAAAAAGTAAAAATTCATTACCAAGTTCGTCTCCATAAAATGGTGTCAAATACTGAAGTAACAGAGGGAAGGAAGCTCAAGCTTTATCCACTTCACCATTCCACATTTAAACATTCACCAGTTCACCATGTTTCATCTTTTTCACATTTGAAGATGGTCCCAGCTCACCCTTTATTTCACCATTTTCACATTTTGACATTAACCAGCTCACCATTTTCACTACAAACTTTTGAGTAAGGTAATATCCATTTTTACAACAAAATTGAAAACACAAACTTAGATACTCAATTCACATCACAACAAACTTGGATACTGAATTCTCATCAACCCAGATTGTGAAATTTGTACATCAACCCAGCTCGCCGTGTTCATCTTTTTCACATTCTGAGATTAACCCAATTCACATTAAGGCAATTAACCAGTTAATCATTATTTTTCAATTTTTTCACAACAAACTAGAAAAACACTAAATTACATAATTCACATAAACCCAGATTGTAAAATTATGAACATTTGATGGGTTATTTAGGAAATTTTACCTCAAGATTCATATGGGTCTTCATGGAAAGAAGGGAAGACTCATCGCAAGCGAAAGCAACAATTATGTCGAAAGAAGCTTCAGAAGAAGAGATGAACCAACCGAACAAGAAAGCATATGAATGCAAACTATTCAATTGATTTAAAGAAGACAGATGCGTCGGCCACCAAAGCCTGCACTTTCTATTGGTTCTTCTCATTTTTCACCCAACTAGTCTATTCATTTCTACTTTTGATTGAAAACTTGACGAAATGGGTGTCTAAATCTTCCATTTTTTTGGCTTTTTTGTGGATCTTTTTGGGGGTTAATGACAGATCTTTTTGGGATTTTGGAGCTCGGAAAGGAGATGGGAACGGATTAGAATTACAGATCGAAACATTGGAGGGGAGTCACTGGGCAAGAGATTCGCTTTGGAAGTTGCGAGTAGTGGGGAAGTAAAGTGGGCGAATGTTTCTTTCTTGTTTATATCTTCTTCTCTTTCTTTTTTTTCCTTTTTGTATTAAGTAATGTTTCCTTTATAGTATTTATTTTCTTTTTCTTTTAAATAGGGATGTATCAAAAATATAAAATTTCATGCATTTTTTAATAGAATTCCTCTTAATATGAAAAGTTTTTATCTCATCAAATGTTTAGTGAACTAATGAATAATATTTAAAGTAATTAAAAAAAAGAGTGAAATTTTCCTTTTAAAAAATTATTACACTTTTAAGTTATTTTATCTTTTTGAGGAAATGATTTGTTGACATATATATGACAATAACATACTCAATGTAGTTCTATAGGGAAGTCTGAGGAGGCACAATGTATACGTATCTTATCTCATATTTGAGAATTGGAGAGATTGTTTCTCATCTTACGCATAAAAGAAAGGAGACGATTTAATAAATACTATAACTCTCGGATAGAATATCAATACATAAAGATTCACTAGATAATGAATTATTAGTTCCAAGCAATCTCCGACGATTAATCAATAATTTAAAGTGCTTTTCTTGCGTATTCTTGATAAGCCGGTGTTTGTATATAGACGTAGGAGGATCTATTTGGGAAGTAAGAAGCCCCTTTGCCATCTCTTCATCTACATATTTTAAAAATAAAAAATAAAAAGCAAACAAACAATCAATTAACATATATCATTAGTTCAAATTGCAATTAAAAATAAAACTTACAAGTTGTATTTAATGAATGAAACTTATAAATTGCATTTACAAAATGAGAAATTAAACTGCAAATCACATGTCACCTGCAATTTGTAAGTCTTATTATAAACTTCAATTCACATTCATGTGATTTCTATGTCTCATTTGATAAATATGATTTATAAGTCGCATTAATTGTTATTCATAAATCAAGAATATAAGAAATTTTATCTAATTATTTTAAAAAAATATTTTTTATTTAATATGCTATATATAACTAACTAAAATATGGGTGTTTGATTTTTTATATAAGAAATATGCGATATTTAGAATATTTTCATAATATTATAACCTTCAAATGTGAAGTAACAGTATATATTTAATATAATATTTTGATAATTGAGTAGTCTAGCACTTAATTAATTGTTGAGAATTCACAGTTTAAGGGACTAAAAATGCACGTATCAATTTATTGAAAATTAAATATCCAATAATCAGAAGTTATAAGGATCAAAATTTTAATATATCGATATTATAGGGACTAAAAGTACTAATTCTAAAAGTTTGCAGAAAATTCGATTTTTCTCCTTTCTTCTTCCTCTTCACACAGTAGTGGGCTTTCTTCGGCCTCCCTTTTGCTCCGCCGCCGTATCTCCTCCACCGCCACTGTATTTCTTCCACCGCCGCAAGCTCCACCGCTGTATTTCACTGAGGTAAAGTTTGTGCTTCGTTTTGATAAATCAACCTAATTAGGTACCTTCTATTTGCTGTTTTTTTTTTAAATAATAAATTGGAAATTTTGATGCAGCGGATGTGAAGAAAAAGCTTCAATTGATAATTTTATGTTTGTTTTATTACAGGAATATAGTAATTAATGGCGCATAGGTTGCTGAGAGATGCAGAAGCAGATGGATGGGAAAGATCTGATTTTCCCATTATATGCGAGTCTTGTCTTGGGGACAGTCCCTACGTGCGAATGGTAATATTTTTGAACTCTTCTTCTTTGATTTTGCTTTTATTTTATGATTTGGTGTTTATTTTTGAGTTTTTCGTCTCTTCATATGAATAGTATTAGGGTTTATTTGTTATGTTTATGTTGTTTTTCAACTAGAATTGAGGGGTTTTGTGTTTATAGGATTCATTTGGTTCCTCCTTTTTGCTACTTAGATGGAATTTAGCAACTGATTTTGTGCCAATTTTCTCCTAATTTTTTTAGCTTCTTCCATCCAGATTAGTTAATTTTGGTCTAAAAAGGCCACTTTTTTATCGTTTCCCTCCTATGCATAAGAACATGTTTACGGTATTTATGCCAACAAATGAGACAAAGCAGCGTGCTCGCAGAGAGAACACAAACATGAAGTTGGACATAGTTTGAGACCTTTTGGTCTTGCCATGTTATCCTTAACCGCTTTGGCAAGGTGGCAAAAAGATTAAAGAGAAAAAACCTCACTCTGGTAAACACAAACTAATGTTTGAAAAAGAAGTTGATGAAGTTATTCTCATTATCACAGAGAAATTATACTTCGACATTAGATGGATAGTGTTATGCCCTTCTCCACGTAAATACTAGACTTGGTCCACAAGTCAGGATTCAAGCTTGTGATGTGTACCCGGCAGACATCCTCCGTGTACTAACTTGAGAAAGTTATCTGTCTTAACTTTAGGTGGATATAGCTGGAGTTGGATCCAGGTTTTAAAGTTGATGGGTTCAACCTTTTTGCCTCACCACTGAACCATTGCACTTCTGTGATTATGGGTTTAGAGCTTAATATTTGCTGAAATTTTATTGTTTATAATATATATGTATGCTCCGTTTAAAAATAATCGTGTACAGTTGAACTTGTTGAGTCTATGTTGCACGTTGTCCCGGCGGCCCCTGTATATAGCACTCCTACATTGATAAAATATCCAAAATCTCGTTTCTGTATAGTGGGATTGGTATCTCAGAAATCAGGATTGTAGATAAATCATCTGTATCCAAGGAATCAGGATTTTAGATAAATCATCTGTTTTCCATCAGCAGTTTTATTGAATAACGGAACAGTTTGTTACTCACAGAAGGATTTGCATTTCTACTTGGTAAAACTAAAATAAACAGGGCTACTTATTCAAATTAGGAACTAGAAGTTGTAGTTTTGTTTTTATAAGGAATAAAACTTCAAAGGTCAGAGCGCCATTCTTTTATTTTCTGATAAGCCTCAGTTTCTTACTGAAGTAATTATAACGCGTGATGGATCTCGCTGCTCATATTTAATGAAGATAACAATTAGTATTTTCCTTGAGTCATAGTGGAAAAATGAGTGATCTTTTTCAATAAAGGAAAAGGCTATAAGCCTATACCCTCTTTCTAGTCCTTGTTTGCTGATTATTGATTAGGTTATCCACTTGCTTGCATCACGTTCTTGACAAAGTAGATTCTATATTCATTTTACATGTCTTTAACCGAGGACAACTTCAGCTAATACAAAGCTGTATCCTGCTTTATTGCTTCTACTAGCCATTCCTATTGTCAAAATGTCAGTTTTCTTTGTACTAGGAACAGAGATTGATCTGAGTTTTATGACGTGGTTTCTTCAATTTACCTTTACTTTTCCATGCTCAAGAACATTTTTCTTACCATTGTTCCTTGCAGACCAAAGCAGATTATGACAAGGAGTGCAAGATATGCACACGACCCTTCACAGTGTTCAGATGGAGGCCTGGTCGGGATGCAAGATACAAAAAATCTGAGATCTGTCAGACCTGCAGCAAGTTGAAGAATGTTTGTCAAGTTTGTCTTTTGGATCTTGAGTATGGTTTGCCAGTTCAGGTCCGAGACACGGCTCTCAGTATCAATTCTAATGACGCAATTCCCAAGAGTGACGTTAATAGAGAATATTTCGCAGAGGAGCATGACCGCAGGGTATGTGAAGTTTCAACTGGAAGTCTATTAATAGTTATAACATGCCTTTGTGCACCACCTGCATATTCATAGTTACATGCATAAAAACGTCATACTTATGTTCAAATTGTCCTCTTAGTTTAAAAAAAAAAAAATTAGCAGTTTCAAAAATGTTCAAATTGTCCTCTACTTTGTCTTCTGTTATTAATTCCCCCCCACCCTAAAAATAATACTCACCTACTACTAAGGGCATGTGCTTGTTACAGTGAGCAACTTTTACTTGCAGCTTTGAGGGTGCTAATGTGGATTAGCTTATTGGAAAGTTTACTGAATCTTTGAGCCGAAACTTTCTTTTAGCCAAGAATTGATTTATTGTGGCTGTGTTATTATTGGGTTCCTCCTCCTCCCTCACCTCCGAGGGAGGAGTAAGTACATAAGGAATGAGATAGCTTAAGGATATATATATTTTGAACCTGGTGATACAAAGTAAACATAAAAGATTCGCTTCAGACAAAACGGTTGTATGTTAATCACTTTGCTTTTCTACTTTCTCCTGGTGACCTACACTTTCTTTCTGAACAGGCAAGAGCAGGGATTGATTATGAATCTTCATATGGGAAAGTCCGTGCAAATGACACTATTTTGAAGCTCCAAAGAACAACTCCATACTACAAGAGAAATCGGGCACATGTTTGCAGTTTCTATATACGCGGTCAATGCACAAGAGGTTTGGAGTGCCCTTATAGGCATGAGATGCCGGAGACTGGGGAGTTGTCACAGCAAAACATTAAG
>JACEIK010013327.1:0-10309 GCA_018107945.1 Datura stramonium
AGGTTTTACCCCGTACTCCAGTCCCTGTGGGTTCGACATTCCGGTTCTTAAAAAGGGCCACTATATTACTTGTACAACCCGTACACTTGCGGGCTCATCAGTATCTTCTCTCTATATATAAATATGAGTAGCTAACTTACTAGCTAGGGGTGTGTGCATCGTGGGTTTCTAAATAAGAATGGGTATTGAATAATTATTGTTGAATTCAAATTTCAATTATAGGTCTATTGTTTTCTATGTGTTTTAATTGTAATTTATGGTTGCAAATAAAAAATTTTCTTTACTTTGCTTGCTTTTGCTTGAGAGAGAAAGGTGACAATTGGGTGAGAAGATAATAGGGAGGATTTGGAGTGTTAGTGTGTCGAGTTGAGCGAGTGACAGTGAGAACCCACATTTTACTCCATTAAAGAATCAGGTGTAGATATGGCTTGATCCTTCCTCATATTTTTGTGGTTAATAATTTGAATTTTGCCTTGAACTTTTAGAAAACCCAAGGCATAAACATTCTTGTAGTTGAAAATGAGAGAATGAAATTTATCCACTCCTATCTATGCTAAATTTGAATCTAAGGCGATGAAGTAAATCCCATTCTAGTTGTTATCCCATCAATAACACACCCCTAACAATCTCACTTGTGATTAAAGTGAGGCTGCCTTCGGAAAGGAAAAATCATCTAGCACGAGATTTGAGGAGCATTTTTTAACCTATATCTGTACATTCTCTAAGAAAGTAACAAATATTCCATTCCAGATTTATAGAGTTAGAGGAGAAATATTGAATAGTTTTTCTTCTTCTTCTTCTTCTTCCTCAAGGTACAAACTACCATTGAAGACAATTTTTTAGCTTTCTATATACTCTTATGATGACTTTTATTAATTTGTTTATCAATAAATTTTTATATTATTAATCTAGAGTAGCTAGATATTTTTCTAGGGNTTCTAGGGGTGTGTGCATGATTGGGCATAGATTGGATTGGTTATGGCTATATTAATCTTGTAATTACTCATTTAGTATAAATTTGTTGTTTTCTCCCAAATATTAATTGGATCACCCATAGTTGCAAATGTGGGTTATTTCTACTTATTCCATTTTTGCTTGAAAAAGAGAAATTGAATATGGGTGAGAAAGCAATTGTAGGAAATTGGGTCTTGAGTATATGGGGTTGGGATATAGATAGGCAAAACTCATAGTCACACACCCATTATAGATTTAAGGCTAGAGATAACCCAAATCTTGTCTAAGCTATAGTGGATTAATTAATTGAGGCCTTGGGATTGGAGAAAACTCATTGAAAAGAGCACCCAAGTGGTTGAAAAACATCGAGTGTCACTTTCTCCATGGTTATTTATGCTTATGCATAATCATTTGACTTTCTTGTTAATCCCAATCAAATCTAATTCTCATCAATAGCACACCCCTGGCCCTTGCTCATAATTTTTCATTCAATTTGGTTTTTATTATATTGACAGTCGATTAATGTTGTGGGAACTCAATGTCCTATGCAATATGAGAATGATTCTTCATCACCGAAGTATGAAGAAGAATGCCAATTCATGGAAAATAAAATGGGGGGTTCTCAATAGGGGTATCAAGGTGCAAATCAAGGCCTTTGGCACCTAGGGGAGGAGAATCAAGGTTGGAGAAACCATGAAAACCAAGATTGGGTTTATAGAAATGATTGATGGGGAATGTTATCACCGTAGCTCAAATCCATATGTTCCCCTCCAAAAGCTAAAGAATCTCAAGGGAAACTCAGAGTTAACGATGTAGGGAACTCAAAGATTGAAGATATTTTGCCAAGAGTGTCGAAGTAGGTGGAATCCCCTAATAGAGGAGTCAAGGAATTAAAATGGGTGGTGTCTAACCTCGCCTAAACAGTGAACTCCCACTCGCCATCGATTAACCACTTGTAAGCGCAAATGAATCATTTATCTTACTAAACAAAGCCTCGAATTAATGGGACACTACCTATTGACACCGTACCAAACTTGGAAAAGGATGGCCATTGTATGGAAGTTGTTACTAGAAGTGGAAAAGTGTTGGAAGATATGGATGTGAAGCCTAAAGATGTTGTTGACCCAAAAGCAAGTGGTGATGAAGTAATGGATGCGGTGCCAAAAGCACCAAAAGTTGTTAATGATGAAGAAGGATTAGATGTGGGAGAAGTTAATGTTACTCCCGTAAGTGATGCTTTACCTGATATGGGCCAAGAGTCTAGGATTCCATATTCTTATCCTTAGAGGTTAGCAAAGAAATAGGAGGACAATCAGTTTCAAAAATTCGTTGAGATGTTTAGTATATTATCCATTAATATGACTTTGGTGGATGCATTGCTCCAAATGCCGGGTTATGCAAAATTTATAAAAGAATTGTTGAAGAAAAGGAAGGTCATTGATGCTAGTGTAGGGGAAGTAACACACCATTGCAGTTGTATGATAACAAGCAATATCGCTCCCAAAAGAGTGGATCCAGGAGCGTTTACTATCCCCTGCACCATTGGGTTGTGCATGTTTAAAAAGGCCCTATGTGATCTTGGGGCAAGCATAAATCTGATGCCTCTCATTATTTTCAATTTTGGGGTTGGGGATTCACAAACCTACCTCAATGAGGTTGTTGATGGCAGATCGATCCATAAAGAAATCGGTGGAAGTGTTGGAGGACGTGTTGGTTCTGGTAGAAAAGTTTATCCTTCTAGCCGACTTTGATGTGCTAGATTGTGATACGGATGTAGAAGCACCATCATCTTGGGGAGACCATTTTTTGTAATGGGCAGAGCTTTGGTAGATGTGGAGCTCAGGAGCTAAAATTTTGAGTGGGCGGTGAGGAAGTCACTTTCAAGGTTTGTCAAACCACTGAGTCCTTGGATGAGTGCAAGGTGATACGGGTCTTGAATGATGAGGCAACACAAGACAAGTTTGTGTAGTTGAGACTGATTCAGAGGATGACCCTCTAGAAAACACACAGTTGAGGAAGTATTTATTGTGCCACGACATTAAATAAGGCGCTTCTTGGGAGGCAATGCAAGTGTTGATGTTTAGATGTATTCATGATTGCTGATTTTGTTGTTGTAGGTTAATTGGATGAGAAACAAGGAGAAGGAAAACAGGGTAGCCACTGTGCTAGACAAGAAAAATGTTGTTGCTCAAGCGCGAGTTACCGCCCAATCGCACAAGAGAAGCAGAAGTTGGATAAAAAAAGAAGGAAGCTGGCATCTCACCGGTGAAACGTTGGAGGCAATATGCGGCATGCCCGTCTTACACTAGTGTGAACCAGTACACCAGGAGGAAATTGGAAAATGAGAGGATAAGTTGTGACTCACCGGCAGAATGCAGATGACGATCTGCGAAATATCGGTCAATCGCAGTTATAATGCAGTGAACTGGGAATACAAGAAGTCACCTGCGCTTGAACCGATAAAATACGGGTACTCTCCGGCAGTCGTAGGTCTAGAGCAGGTGGAGGTAAGTAGTTTTAATTTAAATCATGACTGACTCATTGACTAACCCAACCCATAGCACTTTAAAATTTTAAGAAAACTAGTCAAAACACCCTTTTACCTTTCCAACACACAATCTCTCTCCATTTTCACCTAACCACAACTTGTTCACCTTGCCAACTTCCCTTTATTAAACCCACCATTTACACCCACCTTTTTACTACCCAATCACACTCCCTCTCTTCAACCTATAAAAAACCCCAATTCTGATTCCTCTCATTTCACCACCTCTCACTCAAACCTTCACTAAGCTTAAGCACTCCTCATTATGGAACCACCATTGTTGGTCAACACAAAGCGTTGGTCTATTTGCTCTTTGTTCTCTTATCACTCATTTTGTATGTGTCATTTTTCCCTCTCTTCTTTCTTTATTGTTGAGAATGTGAGTTAAAATTCAGAATGATAGATTAGAAAGCTCCCACGCTCATGTTCCCCATTACCGATTTTGTGCTTTTTCATTTTTGAGTATTTCTCATTGTGTGGGTATGTTGGAGGTTGAATATTTGTTGCATGTTGTTGTTATGCGTGTTCATTTTATGTTAAAATATGAGGTGAAGCATGTGTTGGATATACTAGTTGGGGTGAATTCGTAACCCCATGTGCTAAAAAGGCACAATTTGCCTTATAATAAATCAGGTGACGTCGTTCTTAAGGGCATATCATCATTTTTTTATTTTTCTATTTGAGTGGGTGAATCTTATTGTGAGAGGGTGTGAGTAATGCTTGTTTTTGTGAGATGTTTTGTCTAATTGGTTACAGACAAAACTAATAGGTGGCGTGTCACCTGCGAGTCCTCAATCAAGACCGTTGGAACATTGGCCGAAGAGCAGGTGAGAGATTTGAGGCTTTAGGCCACTGCCCAACACCCGAGGTTCACTGGCAATTAAGAAATCATGATTGGGGAAATTCTAGTATCGCACCAGAGGGTTACAAATTTAACATAGATGACTGCCCAGACTAGCAGTTTGGCTGCGTCTCACGGGTTGCCACCGGCGATTCGCCACTTGATTCGTCGGTGCTACAGATGTCTACTTTTTATGTTTCACCATGTTTGTCAACTAATCCTTAGAATTTTGTTCCTTACCTTAGGAAATTTATTGCCTTTTCTTCTTAATTATGGAATATACAAAAAGAAATGATGTTTTGTTGTGTCCCTAACATGGATTTGAAGAATTATGACTTCATCCAAGCAGTAAGACAAGGGAAAGGCACCTTGCACTTCTAAAAGAAATAGTAAAGTGAAGGCCAAGTCAAACACAACCCCTACCAACACCTGAGAGGCAATCATTTTTTGTGCGCCCGACATGAAGCCACACTACGCCATCTGTGAAGGAATATCAATCACAATTGAGAAAAAATTTGACTTGGTGGGGTTGAGAAATGACTTCCCTAATATCATTGCCCAATTCAACCATCACCAATGGAACGTCCTCTTCTAGAGTACTACATGAACTTGGTGGATGAGTTCTATGCATCATACAAGGCATGGAAAGAGGCTATGAAGCATAAATGGAAGATTTATGAGTTTCCCTACCTTCCCTTAGTCTGAATTAGGGATGTGGAGGTAGATATTACTCCAGTCGCCATCAATCAATTATTATGGGTTGATGAGATTGATCCAAGGACTCAGTATGCAGATAGAGTGGCAGACAAAGTAAATCAATTAAGCTGGATAGCTCCAATCATTGCCAGTGGTCAGCCACTATATGCCTCCATAGGTGGCGAGATTTCGAGGCATGAACTCAAGTTTGAAGGAAAACTATGATTGGATTTTGTGTGTAGTTGGATTATGCCATCAAAGAATGACCAAAGAGTGAATTTGGAGGTAGCTATACTCATTGTTGGTATCATGATAGGGGTGCCAATCAACTTGGGGAAGATATTGGCCAACAAAATGAAGAGAAAGGTCAAGCAGTAGGGAACGTCAATGCCATATGCGGTGCTTATTTCTTTGTTGTGCCTTAATTTAAGGGTGCCACTATTCCCTGACGAGTCTCCCAGCATCGCCATCGGTGTAATCAATTTGGAGAGTAAAAGGGATGTTAAGGCACCTAATGTGAAGAGAAAAAGGTTGCAAGCTTTTGAGACTCCTGAGGGCTCCACCTCCCATGGCAGAGAGAAAACTCCCATTGCTCCTTACCTCAATATGCCATACTCAGAGGTGTCGGAGCATGCACCATGGGAAGCATAGTTTAGGGGGTCCTCACCTCCTTCCACATCTCAATATGCCACACTCCAAGGTGCTGTAACATGCATTGTGTAGCTCTGATACCAAGTTTGTCACGCCCCGCCTTGGGNCTCAATATGCCACACTCCAAGGTGCTGTAACATGCATTGTGAGAAGCATAGTTTAAAGGGTCCTCACCTCCTCCCACATCCTTTCTCTCAAGTGGAGTACAAAAGCTGGCTGAGATGACTGCTTCTCATGAGAGCCAACTCCAAAAGCTAGCCCAAAATCTCCTGGCTCTTATTGCCAGAACTGTAAGTGGGAGATGAAGAATGTTCATGACAGCTTGATCAAACTCCACTCCCAAGTAGAAGTGGTGGAGGGAGCTATCAATTCACTCCAAATGAAGTGCAGGACTTGAGGGAATAGGCACCACTGGCAGACCTTGACTTGAGTGTTCTTGATATAGCTATGGCTGCCCCATCCACTACCCGAGACCCCATTGATGATCTTTTCGAGGGCTTAGTGGGGAGAAGGTGCACATTTGCACGACCTTGATGAATATGAAGGGGATGATGATGTGGACGAGGAGTATCCACCTCATGGAGTTCTCACCACCCTTGTTGTTTTTCATGCATACATTGGGGACAATGTATTGTCATAGTTGGGGTAGTTTGAGCTCTCTTTTTCTCTCTTGTGTTTATTATTGAATTGTTTTTCCCTTGTCGGGATTGTTGTTGATATTTATGTTGCCCTTGCTGGGTTGAATTTCTAATGTTCTGGATTATTGTTATTTTTTAATTATGGTGGAATGCCCTCGGAGGGCTGTTTGTTAAATGAAAAATTATTTGTCGAATTGTTAGTGAAAATGATGGGTTGTTTAAAATTTCAAAATGTTGTTGACCCATGATCTTATTACCTCCTTTTTTTTATAGTATTTAGAGAATAAACTCAAAACGTTTTCTTTATACCACGGTTCATTCCCACAGAGCTATTTTCTTTTCTCTTCTTTTATTGTCGAGTTGGGTGGCATTTCCCAATGATGGATTGAGAGGTAACTTTCTTAAGTGAAATATCGAGTTTAACGTTATTTTTGAGTTAGGGATTGCAATGGCTTCCGAGAGGTACCACTAGAATAATTTCTTAAATGGCATGACTGTTAAAAATTGAATTTTGAGAAGGAAAGGGGTAGTTGAATTTTAAAGCTAAGTACTCTTTTGTCATATTTTACATATTCTTTGTTTGGCTTCTTGAGTCAAATGATATCTTGTTTTATGACTCTTGATGTGGTGATCAAAATGGTGTGAACCCCTTGGAGGGTGATGCTTTGTGGGAAAGAATTTAGTTTAATTCTCTTGCATAAACGATTGTCTAGAACTTTCCCCAAGTGTGACCTAAGGAGAAATCCTATATGTAGTTGCACTTGGAAGATGATTTTAAGCTTTCTTTTAATAGCTAATTTACTCATATGAACTCCTTGAACATGAATTCTTGCTATCCAATTTAGAGCCTTTAAGCCTTTTCCTTGAAAACAACATTACAAGCCTATTGCCCCTTTCGTAATCCCTCTTTGGCACCCATCCTCCGTAGTGCTAGTTGTGAGAGGATATGCAAAATGATTCTTGAAGTCCCAAATGTGTGGGAAGAGAAAAGGGAAAGATGAGACAAAAGCCTAGGTTTGGGGGTTGCAAAACGGAAAATGGGAAAAATGATGTGAACTTCAATACGAGGTAGCACCACATTATGAAAAGAATGAATGAATTATTTGGTTGAAAAGAACCGAATTGTAGAAAGGTGCTGCCTTTTGCTCAAATGAGATGAAAAGTGGTAGCTAAAGAGAGATAAGGAAGGCTCTTGTTCCAAAAATGAAAATGTTGTTCAAGGAGAGATAAGGTAAGGGTGATCTCAAAAGAAAATGGAATATGGAATAAGATTCACATAAAAAGGCATTAGGGAGGTTCTAGTCACTAGAACTTAAAAGTCATACTACCTTTAACCCTAGCCTTCATCATAACCTCCATGTCTTAATTGATTTTAAGTATAGAGACTTTGCATTAGTGGCGAGTTACATGAAGGGAAAGCCTATGGGTCAAGTTATGTGCGTGAGAATTTCTTTGTAAGAGTGAACGTATTTGTTTCATCCTATAATTCCTTTAGTGTGAATTGCTTGATAATAAAATGGGATTTTCTCTTGTCGTGAGTAACATCACCTCCTTGGAGAACATGCTTGCACGTGCCAAAAGATATGATTGTGTTACACCCCGTAAGTTTCTAGACCTTAGTTGCCCTATTCGCATGTTGGTTGAGAGTTTTAGAATCCTATACGTGCGAGGAAAGGGCCCGGGGAAAGGCCGAACGAGTGCCAAGTTTGAATTTCGCAAGAGGAGGCCGAACCGCGCTACCCAAAGGGGCAACGTGGCACGGAGGCACCATCTCCGCGATAGCCAACGTGGCACAAAGCCAAATTGGCACGTTGGCCAGTGTTCCACGTTGCTATGCAACTGGCTTCAAGTATATAAAGGCCTCACCCTTTACCTTTAAGTCATTTTCACTTCTAAAACGATTAGAACAGGGTGAGGACGAAGGGTTCTCATAAATTTCCGTTTGATTACACCGTCAAACGCTGTCGAAATTCAAATTAACTTCGGGTATCAAACTATAAGTCTGCAGGGAGCATTTATACGGAGTTAGTTTCGCGAAAATCGCCCGGAGAATCATCGTCCCGCCGAGTCAAATTGATTGGAATTGCTCCAAACTAGTGTTAATAAACTCCCAGGCTTAAAATGAGTATTTCTCCCTTCTAGACTTTCGAGAAATTGTGAGTTTTCGATCGTTCTTCGATAAGTCGAAGAATAGTCAGTATATAGACTTAAAGTATCGTTTTATTCCAGTATATTAATGAAGTTAGTTTTATTCTTTTGTGAATATGATCACAATTGGGGAGAATAACCGAATACTAGCCGAACCTCGCCAGTTAATCGGTAAACCAACAGTCGAGGTATGTAAAGCCAGTCTCTTTCGGCAAGTTAGTTGTCCCAATATAGTAAAACAATATATATTCCAGTAGCGTATTTCAGAAACAATATAGCGTACTCAGTATGAAATTTAGTAAAGCATGTCAGAAATATTATATCGTGTTTAGCATGAAACTTAGTAAAACAACATAAATCCTAGCAGATTATTTAAGAAATGTTATATCATGCTTTAGTATGAGATTCAGTACAGCATGTCAAAGATTATATTATTTTTATCAAATTCAGTATGTATTATATGCAATCATTGCTATTAGTTGAGACTTGATTGTATTGTTTTGGGCTGGATTACCTAGCTTCCGTGACCGCCCCAGGGTTAATAGTTATATCGACTCGTTCGCCAGAGGGAGAGGATACGTCGTTCTATGGAGTGGCATGCCAGCTTCCCCATATTTTGTCGTGGTTGTCCTTTATACACCCCCTGTCGAGCGCTTGCGCCCGGGGTGTTGATTTCAGGAGTCCTCCAAAATCAAGTACAATTATAGTCAGGGGCCCAGCGGGCCCAAGCAGCATACCTAGGGGGCCGGCAGGTTGCTTATAGTTACTAGGTGATGTGGTATGACCTAGGTAGGGGTAAATAGATTGTGATGATTGTACCTTCCGGCTTATGGGGGCCAGGTAAGGTTTATGTTGTGCTATGTTGTGTCATGTTATTTTAGTTATGGTTAGATAAACAGTAGGACACCACGTTACCAGGTACGACTCCTACTATTTTCAGAATAGTTAAGGTTAGTCCTGAACCCACTATTCCAGTCAGTTTCAATCTGTCTTTCTTATTGCTCCAGTTACTATCAGTTTCATTATTTACTTTAAGTTATTTCCAGTTGTTGCTTTGCATACTCAGTAAAAGTGGTACTGATGCTTGTTTTAGGGCGCTTCATTACTTTTCTGCAGGTACTAACAGACGAGGAGCAGATCCCTCGTAGTTCCAGTCAGCGATATAGAGCCTTCAGCTCCTTTCATCTGGAGCTTGAAAGACATAGGTTTACTTTACTTTTGATTGTACAGTATGGGTAGGCCGGGGCCCTGTACCGACCATCTTATTATTCCTAGAGGCTTGCAGATTGTATATTTTCCCTGCGGTTAGCTGTATTGGCCATGTGGGGCCTTATTCAGTTGTTAGTTGGTGGCCTTGTCGGTCACAGATCAGTTTAGCGTTAGATTTCATTTTTTTCCAGTTATAACTAGACAACATGGTGGCCTTGTCGGCCCGCATAGGATCCCTTGTAGTTAGTTTTTCTGTTAGCTGTTTATACCCTTATAGGTGGCTATAGGCCTTGTTGGCTGGAGGCTGTGTTTACAGCCGTTATATAGCCCGTCATTTTCTTAAATCCAAAGTTAGAGCCAGCTTGGCACCAGAAGTGCTTAGGCTCAGTTAGTCCAGCAGTCCACATCCTAGTAGGGCACCAGGTGCCAGTCATGTCTCCCAAGGTGGGGCGTGACAAACTTGGTATCAGAGCAAGTCGTGTACCAGGGAGTCTGCAAGCCATGATAAGAAGAGTCTTGTCTATAGATGTGTTGTGCACCACATACTATAGACAGGAGGCTGCAAGGCATGATAGAATGGTTACTCTTTCTTCTTATTCAGTCGTGCTATAGAGTGGTACAGTATAG
>JACEIK010013328.1:8438-25394 GCA_018107945.1 Datura stramonium
CGCCGCTAATATTACCTGTACACGACTCTGGGAGAAAAAGCGGTAGCTAACTAGCATTTCGCAGAATGCATCTGCAGTTTCGTTGGGTGAGAAGCCGATGCCTGGTCCGTTGTCAGGTATACTGGTTGACAGTGGCGACAAACCGGCAGTTCACACTTTGACATGGCGCTTTGTAGATGGGGCCGCCGATTCTACTTGGAACCTTTTGTTTGCTGGATAGGATTAGCGCCCCAATGGCGCTTCACGAAGTACCATCGGCGTTTCGCCGGTTGCAATGCCAGTTTGTCGTGCTCATGCTCTTCCTGAAGTGAACCATCCCATCCTAAAAAAATTAAAAACAACAAAACATATAAGAAGAATCAGAGAAAAAATAAAAGATGTTTGAGTTGCCTCTCAAAGAGCTCCTTATTTAACATCATGGCACGATGAAAGTTCCTCAAGACCTACGATTCATCTAGATACACAACCTCTGTTCGGCCAACTTCTTCCAACACCCCCAAGTATCTTTTAACCTGTTGGCCATTTACTTTGAACTTGCTCCCATTCTCACCATGGAGTTCAATGGGGCCGTTCTTGTACACTTGAGACACCTTAAAAATGCCTAAACATTTAAACTTTAGTTTTTCGAGGAATAGCCGTAGTCGTGAATTGAAAAGCAACACCCAATCCCCTAGAACAAAACTACGTTGCAACACTTTTTTGGTCATGATAGTATTTCATTCTGGCTTTGTAAATAGTTGCATTCTTATATGCCTTCATTCTGAATTCATTCATCTCATGTAAATTTTGGATTCGACCTTGGATAGCTCTTCCCCGTTCCAGGTTTAAGCTTTTCAATGCCCACAAAGCTTTGTGTTCTAGCTCAATCGGGAGGTGACATGATTTTCCAAACACTAGCTGATAAGGAGACATTCCAATCAGTGTTTTAAATGCAGTCTGATATGTTCAAAATGCATCATCTAATTTCTGCGCCCAGTCGATTTTGTTCATATTGATTGTTTTAGTCAAGATGGATTTTATTTCCTGACTTTAAACTTCCACTTGTCCGTTGGTCTGTGGGTGATAAGGGGTGGTCATTTTATGCTTCACACTATATTATCTAGTAGTGTGTTGAACACTCGGTTGAAAAATTAGAGCCTCCATCGCTAATGATGGCTCTGGGAGTACCGAACCGCGAGAAGATATGTTTCCTTAAAAAGGTTGTTACACTCCTCCCTTCATTGTTTGGTAGTGCAACAACTTCCCCACATTTGGAGACATAATCAACCGCCACCAAAATGTATGTGTTCCTATAAGAACTTACAAAAGGGGCCATGAAGTCGATCACCCATACATCAAACAACTCAACCTCTAAGATTGTTGTTAGCGGAATTTCATGCCGCCTTGAAATACTCCCTGTCCTCTGGCATCGATCACATTTCTTCACAAAGTCATGGGCATATTGATGTAATATAGGCCAATAAAACCCACATTATAACACCTTAGCTGCTATTCACACACTCCCATAATGACCTCCAACGAGGGAAGAATGACAAGCCTCTAGAATTGGGACCATCTCTACTTCTAGAACAAACTGTCGTATTAAACCATCTTCACAACTTCGAAAAAGGCAAGGTTCATCCCAAAATAATTTCCGAACATCATGCATGAATTTCTTCTTCTGTTGAAAGTTCAAGCCTTCGGGTACAATGTTTCTGGCCAGGTAATTAGCAAAATCAGCAAACCACGGTGTTAGATCGTGGGTTGCAGCTAAGATTCGCTCATTCGGAAAGACATCATTGATCTCTTCTTGTGTTCCTAGCTACCTATTTGTCTCTAGGCACGACAGATGATCGGCCACTTGATTCTCACATCCTTTACGATCCTTCACCTCAAAGTCAAATTCCTGCAATAACAAAACCCACCTGATCAATCTTGGTTTAGCGTCTTTCTTTCTCATTAGATACTTGAGTGCTGCATGGTCCGTGTTCACCACCACTTTATTTTCTAGAAAGTATGCCCGAAAATTTTCAAATGCAATCACAATAGCTAGTAGGTCCTATTCTGTTACTGTATAGTTTGTTTGTGCATTGTTCAGGGCTTTACTAGCATAGCAGATCGGGTGAAAGATCTTGTCTCTTCGCTGACCAAGGATCCCTCCTAATTCCACCCCACTTGCATCACACATGAGCTCAAAGGGTTTTGACCAATCAGGTGCTACAATTATTGGAGAGGAAATAAACCTTTCCTCCAACTCCACAAAAACCTTCAAACAATCTTCATCAAAATTGAACTTTGCCTCTTTCTCCAACAGTCAAAATAGGGATGAGCTATCTTAGAGAAATCTTCAACGAATCGACAGTAGAAACCCGCGTGTCCGAGGAAACTCCTAACACCCTACATGGTACACGGTGGAGGTAACCGGGCAATGACATCATCCACTTTGACCTGATCCGCATCAATCCCTTTTTCAGAAATTTTGTGTCCCAACACAATCCCTTCTTTGACAATGAAATTACTTTTTTCCCAATTAAGGACCAAATTTGTCTCAGTACATCTCTTTAATACCTCGTCTAAATGTGTCAAGCAGTCATCGAATGAGTTCCCAACAACTGAAAAGTCATCCATGAAGACTCCCATAGTATCTTCCACCATGTCAGAAAAGATGGACATCATGCATCTCTGGAAAGTGGTCGGGGCATTGCAAAGACAAAAAGGCATCCTCTTGAATGCGAAAGTGCCATAGGGTGTAAATGTGGTTTTTTCTTGATCCTCGGGTGTTATTAAGATTTGATTGTATTCCGAGTATCCATTCAAGAAACAATAGTACTCTTTACAGGCCAGCGGGTCTAACATTTGGTCAATAAATGGCATTGGGAAATGATCCTTCTTTGTCCGAGAGTTTAACTTACGGTAATCTATCCATCCAGTGACTGGACGAGTAGCTATCAATTCATTCTTTTCATTCTAAACAATCGTGATTCCTCATTTCTTAGGCACGCACTATACCGGGCTTACCCAACTACTATCTGCGATAGGATATACCACCTCTGCATCTAGACATCTAATAATCTCCTTCATTACCACCTCTTGTATAGGTGGATTCAACCTCCTTTGATGTTCAACTGATGGGCTGCAATTTTCTTGATGATTGATTTTGTGAGTGCAAATCCTCGGAGGAATACCAGTGATATCAGCTATTGACCATCCTATAGCTCGGATGTGCCTTTTCAACACTTCAATGAGTTTATCTACCTGCAATGGGGTGAGCTTCACTGCAATGATAACCGGGAGCATTTCATTCTCTCCTAGGTATGCATATTATAGGTGAGTGGGCAAGGGTTTGAGCTCCAGCTTTGGTGGGGTCACAATAGATGGCTATGACGGAGGAGTTGATCAAGATCCAGCTTTCTTGGAGGGAAAGGATAATTTTTTATCTCCTTACGCACATGATGAATCTCCTTGATTTCTTCACCTTTCAAAAGAACATCGGAAATAATTTCTCCAACAACCTCTTCCTCAATTTCCCACTCGAATATATCATTATCCATAATGGCCTGCATTGGGGCCGTGTTGTTTTCTGTTGTTTAAGCTACCAATTGAGATGCTAAATCGTTCATCCGCTCCTCCAATTGTTGAATTATTATATCATGACTCTTTACAGTGGTTGTTAGGTCCAAGAGTTTACTCCATAAATCTTGAACTCCCTCTTCAGTCAAAAGTTCCTTTCAAGCACCACTTCGAGAGTACTTTCCATATGGGGTGGGACCGACTCATTCTCTCCTGACTACTCGTATCGACTGACTGAACATTTTTCCAACCTTGGTTTCCATAACACACATACTCATATTCATGGTTGGCTTAGATGTATCTTCCATGGAAACCCTTTATATAGTTCGTCAACAGCTCCATCTACTTCATCATGACTAACAACATTGCGTCTTTCTTCCCCTCTCTATGCCACATCTTGTCTACTAGCTTGATGGTCTCCACACAAGGCACCCCCTCTAGATCTCGTGACCATCCTCCGAAACTGCTCATGAGCTATACACGATAGGTTAGTAGCAACCACTGTGGTGTGGAACTAATTCAAGTTAACAATCAACACAAGAATATCAAGCGCTATTCCCCAGCAATGGGTCCATTTTTGATAACGTTCAAAATATATTATTCATGCAAAGAATATACACGGACGAAGTATGAAAACAAGTAACCCGATGGGTGTCGGGGTCGAATCCCACAAGGACTAGTGAATGATAGTTGCAAGTGTCAGTTGAGAAATTGAAGTTAGCTTGCACCACACAGAGTTAACATAAAAACAAATAAATTGGGAGAATTGAAATTTGTTGTCATGACCCGAGAGGAGACCCGGATCATGGACACGGGACAAGAGACCCCAAGAGACCCTAAGTCAACCCATGGCATAATCATTCACTAACTTAATCAATAAACATAAAGGAAACATAAATATAAACTCAGCGGAAGACTAACTTAACATAACAACAGAATGAACATCTGAAGTTGAATACATGTCTAAGTCTGATAAGCCTCTAATCTGGACAAGCTGATGGGACAACACCCCCAACTAGCTCAAATGCGAGCGAATGTACGCTCAAAATAACTGAAAGTCTAGTCTCGGAGGATGAGTACTCACCAAACAAGCAAATGCTAACTCTGATAGCGGCTATGAGCGAGTGAACACGAGAACCGTCTTGCATCATGAAACGATGCAACATAGAAAGTATGCGGTCAATGCGTGGGATCCACCCAAAATAATAAGGTCAATCAAACTACTAAGTCAATGTGGATGTTACCAATCAGTCATACGGATGTGTTAGCCATTAAGGATAGGAAAAGATCACAAGCATTTATTATGAAATTATTCTTATTTTATACGTGGTCATGCATGGCATTAGAACATCATGGCTTCATCCCGGATGAATCAAAGCTAAATCATAACATTTCTAACAAAAGGCGAACAATGTGTCAAACATTGCTTCTTAAACATGCATGCATAAGATAATCATCATGAGTAATGGATATGCAACTCGAATGATATAGACTGAGTGAGACTCGTCACTTAGCGACATGCCACGATAGAGCTTATGGTCCTACTATTACACTCAAGTGGCGAAAGGCCTTCAAAATTTTGTCGGGGTTAGAGACGCTACCATGATATCGATATCAAGGCGAAGGGGCCAACGGGGCGGGGATGACTCACAAGGAGGTCCCAATAATATAATACAATCAACTTATATTGGCAAGTAGTTGCGGCATAGGGTAGTCGACCCTTAGCTCGTTCGGTGCTAAACTCTTCTCCATAATATGCAATTCTCTACATCGTATAAGTACGAAGCTCAACATCCTCTGTGACGAAGCTTAACATGGAAATCATGCATAACTCAACATCATTATGAAATGAAACTCAACATTTGTCTATTGACAAGCTCGTGAGGAAATCATGCATACACTAGACATCACATATAAATATGAAGCTCAACAATGTCGTCTTGACAAGGCTTAGAATGAATCATGCTTAGACTTAACATCATGTGAAATGAAGCTTAATGCCAACATACATGTCAAATATGGATTCATGCATATGAGAAGCTTTACTACGACACATACCACAAGCTCAAAGAATAGTGGGAGACTTTACTCCAAATCATGTGGTATGCCTACTTAGAAATATCACTTCATCGTCATCAATATAAGGGCCTTGCCCAAAACCTTATCATGCTTGAACTCCTTACAAATCACTTGTATTGTAATTTGGAGATTTCACTCCAAAATTAGTAATACAAAGTCAATTCACGAAAATCGTTATTCATGCTCAACATTGGGCATGCCGAAAACTTAAATAAATACATGGGTCTATTTAAATTTCTTTGAAAACATCATCAAAATCATGGGTAAGGTTGGAAACATGCTTTTCATCATCTACTCCATCATCATCTGTTCTATCATGAACCACTCACATATGGGCGTTCTAGATTCAATTTTAGAAAAATAATTTTCCAAAAGAAATTAAGATAGAATCCATCAAGCTCGGTAAATCACCAATATCAACTCAATTTAATCATACCAATGAGTGGAAATGTAAGAATCATGCAAGTAAATGAAGACTCATACTTGATCATCACAAACCAATCACAAATTGATAGGGAATGGGCATGGGCTGTGGAAGGAAGCACCCACTCATAGCCTTACATACGGGATTGAGGAATTCTAACTCTTCCCAATTACCCAGTTGAGATTCCCCTTGGAAACCTTGAAATTCTCCTTAATTTCCTCCCTGTCCTTCAACCTTGCATGCATGAAAAATGGCCTAGATTTGTCTTTCTCGGCTTAAAACCCTACATTCACAGGCTTAAAATAGCGTAGCATAGGCCCTTAGAACTCAGCGGCAGTAATGGACCACCTAACGGGTTGTTAGGGCCAGCGACGACTGGGTTAGGTGCCATCTATCAAGTACAGGATAACTTCACTATCCTTCTCTAGGACCACCCACATTGACATGACGACTCATGGTGTCGACCACAGTTTTACATGTGATGGGGACATCGAGTCCTTCATCATCATAGGCCTTCCTCACGAGTCACTTGATGACTCGTTTTGGCCTCTTTACGAGTCCTTAAGTGACATGATTCTGCTTCTTTGCAATATTTTCTAGTTTTCTCTGATTCACTTCGGAGTCGATTCTTGAATTCTCGGGGTATAATATTTGCGATGGAATTGTGATACATTAATTTAGTGGAATAAAATAGCAAGATCGGTAAGATTGTCAACAGTGTGAAAGACTAGAGGTATGGTGTAGATGATATACTAACTAGATCGGGACAGCCTCAGGTCATCTTATAATTTCAATAAGTGTAAATAATATCGAGAAGTGGGTAATTACAATTTTTCAACCTTATAACTACCTCTTGCTAGAGTTTTGTCAAACCTCTAGCCATGATTTAACTCAACCGAATAAGATTTGGATTACTTGGTTGCACTAATTTCTAGCTATTAGCTACTAATGAGGAATGGTATAATTTTAGCTATTTACGGCCCAATTTCACAAATCTCTGTTCCTTACCCTTCTTAAATTATCTTTTAATACTTAATTATTCTTTGAAAACAATCAAGCAAGAACAAATGAGCCCATATTGAAGAGAATCTATGATTTACACTTATTTAAACAATATGAAGATGACTCACAGTAATACTCACTCTAATTACAATTTTCCAACCTTATAACAACCTCTTGCTGAGTTTTGTCAAACCTCCTTATGATTAAGCTCAACGTTAGATTTGGATTAGCAGTACACACTAGTACTAGCTATTAGCTACTAATGAGAATGAAACATTTTAGCTATTTAAGCCAATTCTGACTCTCTGTTCATACACTATTAAATTATTTTTTAATACTTAATTATTATTTTACAAGCAACAATCAAGTAAGAACAAATAGACCCATATTGAAGAGAATCTATGATTTACTTATTTAAACAATATGAAGATGACTCTATTAATACTCACTCTAATTAAGTATTCATCATGGCACACCTCAGTTAATGATTTAGCTACTCATGATTAAGAAATTCAAAAGCACAATCATCAATAACTTCATTGAATTTAATAACAAGAGTAGTAAAATCAAATTCACAAATAGTATCCAAAAATGGTTGTAATTACTATTAAAAGAAGAAAGTAGAAGAGTACTTTTTCCAAGTTTTCCAATAAAAAATCTCCTTATCTACGCTAAGAAAGTTCTAAAGCTAAGAAAAGGAAACAATGATGCGATATGCTCTGCTCTCCCTCTCCCCCTTCTCTCCCGAGTACACAATACTTTATCGGTATTTATATTCAGGAAAATAGGACATCTTATATCTCTTTTTCATTGCTAGACAATTTTACCCTTGAGCATCGTGCAGGTCGGCGGAGACAACGGAGATTTACCAATTCAAATTCGTGAACTTAGGGTGTCTTATCGAGCCATCACTCCACTCCCGGGAGCATCGGTGGATTTCATTCAGTGTTTAGCCGATCCCAATACATGAACCACCGGATCTTTATGCTTCTTTTCAAAAAATTGGGTGTATTTCGGCTGACTAGACGGCGAGTCTCCATTGGGAGCTCGCGATTCACCAATGACATTTTCCTCGGGCGGTGATAATCGGCCTTTAGCCGGCGTTTCATGGGTTTTTATTGATGGACCAGCGATTTATTCTCACTTCCTTTTTTGATATTTGTTTTGCTATTTTCTACACATTTAGGCATTTGCACACAACAAAAAGAAAAAGGGCATAAAATCCATATAATAAACTCAAAAACTAAGAAAAACATAAGATTAAGAGCCTTATAAGTTGGTAAATTACCAACTGGCAATGACCATAGAAGAGCACATTAAAAATTTTGAGACCCTCTCAAAAATTCTTCCCAGTTCAAACTCAGAAAAGGGGACAAAGGAGATTTTATTAGATATAGGCCCAGGAGCCTCGCGGGGGCCTTTATATATCTCTCTTAAATGGAAATCGGGTCCACCGTAGTTGGTCCGAGATGCAAAAGAAAAATCGAATGGTGGATAAAGATTGATGATACTCAGCGGAAGAATAAAGTACTGCTTGGATGGTATTGAATAGTTATAGAGGGTCATATAAAATAAATTTATACATTATGTAAGGAAAAAATATAAAGAAATGATAGGATGGTATGATATTTCTTAGTGTGAGAATAGAATAAGAATGGGTGAACAAAATTTATTTTAAGAAATTATATTCACACTAGAAAGTGCAAGAGGAATTAATGAATTGACATAGTTATGGAGTCATGAGAAAGATGTTTGATATTCGAAAAATTAATGCTTCAAAGAAAATGAGGCGATTGATTAGGCCTTAAGAGTTGTATGATTTAGGCCTAAAAGAGTAAAGATAAACAATAATGTGAAATTAATAGCACGAAATGATTTTGGAGACATTTAAAACTTGACATTCTAAGGAAGATAGGAGTAGCTCAAACAGAAAAATAATCATGGAGGTAAAATATATACATAACAATAAACACATAGCAAATAAAGTTGTGCTCTTTTGGGATAGTAAACCTCTTTGGACTTTGGACAAGATAAATTATTAGTCTTGGCCTTGCAGTGAACTTTTCGGGCATCTTAAGTATAATACAAACTTCTAAGAATTGGGTGGACACAGGGCTCAAGGAACTTATGCAAGAGGCATGTCATATGGTAGTAAAACTATCCATTCACCCAACGTATATCTTGGAGCTCTCTACAAATGGGTGTTTCAAAAAATTTTGGGAGAAGTGCAAAAGCACAACTTGTGTTCAATGTGTGATAGTGATAAGTTCCCAAGTGGGGAAACGTATAAGCGGAATGACAATTTATAAGCTATTAACACATAATGAAAAGCGATAACACAGAAACGATTAAGAAAATCAATAAATATTTAATAAAGCGACAAAAAGAAATAAGAAGATTAAAAATAAACATGTCATAAGTTATTTCAAATAAACACATATAGTTGGAAAGAATTAAACATAACATAATAACATTACACAAGAAAACATATGAGAAAAATAAGAAAGTTAAGAACATGTATAAATAATTTAAATAGGGAAGCCGAAATAAAGGAATGAGGAAAAAGGGTAAATATGAAAGAATATAATAATTTAAACAAAGAAACAAATTAAGGGAATAAGGAAAAGGGTTAAACATGGAAGAACATAATAATTTAAATAAGGAAACAAATAAAGGGAATAAGTAAAAAGGTTAAACATGGAAGAAAACAAACTAAACTTAAGAGAGTAACAAATCCAATTAGACATTTATCACTCAGAAATACATAGATTATAAAGGCATCCTTTTAGGGATTGGGAATCCCTATAGGCGGTGGCAAAAGTTTACGTAGTCTTGATAGCACAATAGGCATGTGACTTCTAGGTGTAATATGATGTGTATTTCTTAATGAGACACGTGGTCAAGATCTAAGAGCATGGAATAGGTATAGGCAGGTCCCTCAAGCGGACAACTTGAGAGTAGGAAAGCCATGACGTCGACGCATCGTGATCGATCAATCCATGAGACATTTTTCGACACGAAAAATTTTAGTAATAAATGTCCGTGTGACCACACAACCATTCCAAAAGAAAAAAAAAGAGGTTTGAGTGAAGAAAAGTATGGATTGGGACGGTTTATAATAAAGCGGTAACACATAGAAAATAAAAAGAAAGTGACAACAAATTCATAGTCGGTTAAGAAAAAAATAAAGGAATATAAATGCATCAAATAAAATAAATAAAAAAACCTCAATTATCAATTCAATTTCAATTCAATTCAATAAATATATAAAATTATAATATTTTAATAAGAATAAACACAGAAATGGCGATCAAGAATATTTATGAATTATAGTACAAAATAAACAAGGAAATAAAGGAAAGAAACGTACATGAAAAATTAATAATATCAACAGGTCTTTTTTTAAAAATGAAAAGTTAAAAAAGTATTCAGCAATGAAAGAAGATACACTAATTAAGAAAACAAATAATAAGGAAAAGGAAAGGGATAGATTAAACATGGAAGCAAATTATTTAATTAAGAAAACAAAATAAAGGAAAAAAAAGAAAAGGGGTCCTTTTTTTTTGTTATTTTGATATTTTATGCAATTACATGGATTATATCTATATATTAAATTATTAAATAATCTATTTTGAATATTTAAATAATTAAGTTAACAAATAAGGGTAAAGTAAAAAAATATGCAAACAAAATGCAAATCCCATGTAACCTAAACCTATAATGGTTAGAACCTAAAAATATCCCCATCAGAGTCATCATGCTGCTCGTGCCCTATTTTTCGCAATAAATAGAACTCGACACATTGATAACTCTTTTTGAATTAAATAAAAGAAAGTCGCCACCTAAACGAATTATGGTGCGGTGGGCGGTATTCTATGCTAAAGTACGATTAAGCTAACCTAGGCCAGAGTCGGGTAAAAGTTCAAGTTACCTCGAAAGGTGTTAGACGCCTTTCGAGGTCTAAGTGTGGGTTCCGGCCGAATTTAATACTATGTGGGATAAAATGATAAAGCATAGAATTGATTGATTAATTGATATAAAACAACTTAAGTGATTAAGTAGGTAAAAACTTATTAAAAATAACACTTAGTCCCAAAAATATTTATTCAACCACAAATAAAGAAAAGACATACATATTCTCTTCCAATAAAATTTATAAAGTAATCAAATAATACAAATAAATGAGAAAAATTAAGATAGAAAATTATAAGAGTAAAGATAACAAAACTAATCTGGTTGCTTCTCAAACATAATACTAAAATAAATTAAATAATAAACTAACAATACATAATCCTAAAGCTAAGGGAGTGGGATCAGGATATGACAAGGCTAAAAAATAAGACCAGTGCGATGTTACTCCTATTATTCATTTTTTATGATAGACTCTCTTAAACGTCTTAAGACGAGGTGAAGAAAAATTCTATAAATATATAAGAGTGATGAATAAAATATTTAAGCATTAAAAAGTCATGGTAGCTAAAATACATATATAATTTGATATTTAAATTAGATAAAAGTATGTATAGTATACAATTTAACATAGTAATATAAGTTGTCAAGTCTTTGAGATTTTTAAAAGAATGACATATAAAATTAGAATAGACGGGAATAATGAGTTGCTTTATTATTTTTTTTTTATAAAGTTATATAGCGTTTCGTGCAAGAAGTCGGCTATAGCCTGTATGTTTCATCATTTTCCGAAACGTACCTGATGCCCCGCTTGAGGTGACGATTTCACTTGAGCTCTGCTTCATGCGTTGACTCCTTCACTTGTCGTGATTGAACTTCAAGTGACACCATCTTATTGCGATTAAAGCAAAATCAAGAAGGATAATCCCACATGATATTCAGTTAAACCAAACCTTAACTGTGAAACTCATCCTACGACCATTATCGATGGGCTACAATAGTGCACATTTATTTCAAATATAGTTTTACAAAGGAGTAAATCATATTGTACTTATATGAATCATTTAGTATACCAAATCAAAACAGTGGTGGTAGAAACACATATTTAAAACTTAAAAAAAATTAAACACCTCCAAAGGATCCAGTTAAAGACAAGAAATGCATAACAATGAAGATTATAATTGTTTGGGACTAATCATACTACATATGGCCTAACAAATAAAATTGAAGCTGCAAAACAATTAAACATCGACCCCTATTCGTCTTTAAATTAATTTGGCCTACTTCTCATGATATTCTCAACAAACCCACAATAAGTCCAATCATTCCTTTTCTTAGAAAATTCTTAAATCAACTTAAAACAACCGGTTACATACTAAAAATATTGGGAAAAAAGAACACAATATTTAATCAAAGCAACCAAAATGACAACTAACTAAATGCTATACACAAAGGGATCATTAGTACCATATTACTATATTCATATAGTCACAAAAGGATTAAACAAAATAGAGGGGAAAAGGGAAAAAAGAATTGGACCTTTGATATAAAAGTAGGCTATGAACGTGAATTTTTTGAAAATGGCATTTTAAACAATTTGTTAAATATATATAAATGATAAGATTTTATATATATGGCTTTAACAAATAGATAGTATAATAAGACCACAACAATGATTGTAACGCAATATAGTATAATAGTAAAGTCATAACACAATAATAATAGATATATGCATGATATTATATTGCTAATAAGACAATGTTTAAATAAATATTTATGAAATAATACAAAGAGGACTAGTACAATATAACAAACACGAATATTGTGATGAGAAAACTTTTAACTTATTTGATTTAGTAGGAACAAATGCACAAGTGAAACCACATTATTATTGATGATGATTTAGTAGGAACAAATGCACAAGTGAAACCAAAATTATTCATGGTGGTGGCGACGGTGGCGGCGGTGGCGGTGGCGACGACGACGACGATGACGACGATCATAATTATCATAACTATAATAACGATCATAACAATAACAACAATAATAACAGTAATAACAATAACAACAATAACAATAACAGTAGTAAAATAGCATTTCTGGCGATTAAAATTAAAATTTCAAGTAGATAAAATGAAAGTAAGGAGGGTCAAAATTGAATGTCAACAGTAGAGTCTCACGGATCGGTACGGAGACGTCCGTAACTTATCTTCGAGAGGACTTTAGGAAAACTCCTTTCTTCATTCCTTTCGTACGATTACTTGATTTCAATTAGTATCTGGTGATCCAAATTGGTATCTAACACCTCTTATTTCTTTATCTCACAGATGGTGAGAACACGTGCTAACAAAGTCAGAGATGCAGCACCCGAGCCAGCAGCAGTAGCAGTCCGCGACAGAGGACGGGGCCGAGGACGCAGGAAAAGGCCTGCCGCAGCTATAGGAAGGGATCGCGCTCCAGCTCCAGCCAAAGAGAGGTCGGCATCTCCGGTACCGCCTGCAGTTCAAGAAAGGGTAGTGGTAAAGGTGGAAGTACCGATGCAGGGAGAGGTTCCTGCCGCTCCAGCATCCTCTGAGGTTCTGGCTTAGGTTCTTAATCTCCTAAGTGGCTTCATGGTTAATGGGCCAGCGCTAGCAACTCCTATAGGGCAGCAATCAGTGCGGCTGCAGTGGCTCCTCGCATTGATGACATGTTTGAGGCTGTCATGTTCCCCAAGCCGGTGGTTGGGCCTGTGATGACAGGGGAGGAGCATGATTTGTTTTGGAGTTTCACCAAGATAAATCCTCCCACATTCTATGGTACTGAGGCGGAGGACGCCTATGAATTCATCATAGATTGCCACGAGAGGCTCCATAAGATGAGGGCAGTGGAGAAGTATGGTGTAGAGTTTGCCACCTTCCAGCTGATGGGTGATGCAAAGCTCTGGTGGAGGGCTTTCATGGAGTGCATACCAGCAAGGTCATGCCATTGACTTGGACCCAGTTTTACTCTATATTTCTGGAGAAGTATGTATGTTGTACCTTGACAGATAGGAGATGGAATAAGTTCACCACCATCGAGTAGGGAAGCTCTTTGTAGCCTATGAGGCCTGGTTCCATTCACTATCCAGGTATGTTTTACCCTTACTTCCCATAGAGGAAGAGAGGATTAGGCGGTTTGTTAAGGGCCTGAATGTGGGTCTCAGTTATCATCTCTGCAGATGGTCTCCTCAGGTAAGACCTTTCAAGAGGTAGTAGAATATGTAAAGAACATAGAGGGGGTGAAACAGGAAGGGTATGCAAAGAATGCCGAGAAGAAGGCTCGGAGGATGTATTCCTATAGTGGTCCTGCTGCAAGGACTCCGGTACCGCAGGGTTTCTCTGGGAATCCTATATAGTCGGTTATACAAGTGTCAGCCCGAGGGCCGACAATAAACATTCCCCAACTAGTAGGTACAGTCGGAGGTACTCAACTTGTTTTATCAGACTTCGGGGCCCGTTCTATTGATGCTATTTTGGCTCAGAGACCAGTGATAGAGAAGGTATGCCACAAGTGTGGGGAGTATGGCCACATTTTCCGATGGTGTCCTAGGTTTGGCCAGGGTGGACAGATCATTCCACACCCAACTCCTCGAGCTCCAGTCCCTGCCAGAAGAGGAGGCAGTACATTTAGCAGAGATCATCCACAACTTGGGCGAGGTAGTCAGCAGCCGTCAGAGGTGGTCCTCAGCCTACTAGAGGAGGTGGTCAGGTGGGTAGGGATGGCATCCAGTCAGGTAGAGGGGTGGCATAGCTCAACTGGGGCGGTTCGTAGGCAGGTAACTAGGCCCACTTTTATGCTTTTTGTAGGCCCGAGTTAGAGGCTTCAAACACTGTTATTACAGGTATGATCTTTGTGTCCGACAAAATGGCTATTGCATTATTTTATTTGAGTTCTACATTTTTCTGTGTCTTCTTATTTTGCATTAGGATTGGATCTTGTTTATGATGTGCTTGATACTCCTATCCATATGTCTACTCATGTTGGGGATTCTGTGGTGGTGACACTCTGGTAGACTTAGTGATCTTGGATATGGTTGATTTTGATGTGATTTTGGGAATGGGTTGGTTATCCCCTTACCATGCCATTCTAGATTGTCATGCTTAGACTGTCACTATTTCGAGCCCAGGGTCGTCCAGGTTGGAGTGGAAGGGGAACTGTAACCTTGCTCTAAAGAAACTCATTTCCTATATTCGTGTTCGTAAGTTGATAGAGCGGGGTTGTTCAACATATTTAGCGCATATTCGGGATACTAGTTCTGAGGGTCCTTACATAAAGTCAGTCCCAATAGTTTGTGAGCTTTTAGAGGTGTTCTTTGCAGATTTTCCCGACATGCCACCGAACCATGATATTGATTTTTGTATAGACTTAGAGCCAAGGACTTGACCCATTTCTATTATGTCATACCGAATGACACCAGCTAAGTTGAGAGAACTCAAGGAATAGTTGCAAGAGCTGCTTAATAAGGGTTTTATTAGGCCGAGCGTCTCTCCATAGGGTTCTTCGATTTTTTTTGTGAAAAAGAAGGATGGTAGCATGAGGATATGCATTGATTACTGTCAGTTGAACAAGGTAACTATTCGAAACAAGTACCCTCTTTCTCAAATAGATGATTTGTTTGATTAGTTAGAGGGAGCAGCTGTGTTTTTAAAGATTAACTTGAGGTCGAGTTATCACCAACAGAAGATTCGGGCGAAGGATGTGCCCAAAATAATCTTCAGGACCAGGTATGCGCATTACGACTTTCTGGTCATGTCGTTCGGACTCACTAATGCCCTAGTTGTGTTTCTTTGCTTGATGAATGGTATCTTTAAACCCTACTTAGACTCCTTTGTGATTGTTTTTATTGATAATATCCTGGTTTATTCTAAGACCAAGAAGGAGCATGAGAATCATCAGAGAATAGTGTTGGGATTGTTGAAGGAGAAGCAACTATATGCCAAATTCTCCAAGTGTGAGTTTTGGTTAGAGTCGGTGTCTTTTCTGGGGCATGTGGTCTCCAAGAGGAAATCAAAGTGGATCTGCAGAAGGTGGAGGTGGTAAGAAACTGGGCTAGGCCTACTACCATAACTAAGATTCGAAGTTTCGTAGGATTGGCCAGTTACTACCGTCGACTCGTGAAGGGTTTTACATCTGTTGCTTTGGTGCTGACGAAGTTAACCCAGAAAGATGTACCTTTCCATTGGTCCAAGAAGTGTGAAGATGTTTTTAGAAGCTCGAGACCCTTCTAACCATGGCACCTATTTTGGTATTACCGGTAGAAGGTAAAGATTTTGTTGTTTATTGTGATGCCTCACTGTCACGCCCCGCCTTGGGGGGTATGAATGGCACCTGGTGCCCTTACTAGGATCTGAACTGCTAGACTGCTGAGCCTAAACACTTATGGTACCTGGCTGGCTCTAACTCTGATTCATGGGATCAACGGGCTACATGACGGCTGTAACTATAGCCCCGGCCGGCTAGGCCTATAGCCACCTGTACAACCACAACAGCTAACCAGAACCACATAATCATAAGGGAACCTATGCAGGCCGACAAGGCCACCATGCTGTCTAGTTACTTCTGAATCAAGTAAACAGGAGATAAACTGCTACGTGACCGACTAGGTCACCACTTCCAACCGGATAAGGCCCCACACGACCATCATAAACAAGCAAAGACATACACATGGCCTCACACGATCGGTAATACTAACCACAGGGAATACACAATCTGCAAGCCTCTAAGAATACTGATAAGATGGTCGGGATAGGGCCCCGGCCTACCCGTACTGTTCAAAAAAAGAAAAGAAATAAACCTCTAGCTGTCTAGCTCTGGATGACAGGAGTTGATGACTCTATGAGCTGGCTGGAATCACGAGGGATCGGCTCCTCGTTTATGAGTACCTGCAGGCAAGTAATGTAGCGCCCCAAACGGGCGTCAGTACCACTGGTACCGAGTATGTAAAGCAAACTGAATATAAGAAATAATACTGG
>JACEIK010013332.1:3099-26656 GCA_018107945.1 Datura stramonium
TGACTGATACAACATATTCAGTTTTAGAGATATATGAGGTGGGTGGTTGAGCAATAATATATCTATAAATACTAGATAAAGGAACGCCTATGTTGCGCACGGGCCCAATGATTTAATTTTAAGATAATTCATACAGGGTGATGTTAATGTTGGACTGTGAATATACAAGAACATGATATAGTGAGATAAATATTTTCAATCTAGAAAATAAAAGAGTGTTATGTTCTAGAGACAGGCTGACTATGAGGTTGGTGTGGTAGACTAAATCCAACTATACATGCCACACTGAAAATGAAAGCTTCAGCACGCTCAAGTGTTTGTTGTATTTCTAACCTTCACCGTTTCTTTATGGGAGTGGATGGGGTAATTTTTGGTTTCTTACTTGTTTCATCTGAAAGCACGAACAATGGAAATTTTTGGGAAATCACATATTCCTTTTCATTCCATGGTGATATGACTAGAGTGCCAGACTTTTGATTTGGCATTTTGAAGAGTGACTTTTGCAACTAGAGACTGAATACTTTAAGAGCAAGTTGTTGTTTGACATGTGCAATAAGCAGTGATTCATTCTAGAGAAAAGATGAGATGGGGAGCTAATTAGGAGTTCATGTAGCTAATTTAAGCAGGAAATATGAGAAGATGTCATTTCGATGCAAAATGTATGTGTGTGTACCTTGGTAGTGACAGTTTCATATATCTGTTCAGCTGTCATGGATAATAGCCTTTCACCTAATGTTTCTGACACTGCTACTGTTAAGGTTCCACTATCGGTAGTGATGTTAAGCTCAAAGTGATACATGTAATAAATTTAGTGATGTTAAAGTTACTCTTAGCTAGATTCGAATCACATCGGAATTGTTATGTAAAGGTTAATAATATAATTATTTTGGAGACTAGTTTAACTTTCTAACATTGAGAAAAGTTCATGATGGAGAGATTGAGTATTTAAAGAAAAAGAAAATTAGGTGGAGCGCCAAAAGGTTAATAATATCCCTAATTTTCTACTTAATTATTCTTTTCAATGCACCCTACCAGTAGATATTAATCAATTGACATAACTTTTTGAGCAAGAGTTGAAGGTCACAGTTGGAAGATTTTCTTCTCATTCCATCATTATTGTATCATAAATCAGAAGAAACTATAAAGTCTACACCCAATTCGGTAAAGTATACAAAAGACACAAGGCAACTGCAACTAATTATTCAGTTCAAGAGAAACCAAACAAAGTTAAAATTTGAGACAACTTCAATATAATTATTTAAAATTGTTATACCCCGGGAACCCAAGGATCAGACCCGGGATTCAAACAGGGAAAATCTGAAAAAAAATGTCGCAGCAGTGCAGGACGATTCTTTAGACGACTCGTGAGGAGACCCCACGACTCATCAGGTGGCTCGTGGGAAGGCTGGAATGGGATGAGGAGTTGAGGTCCCCACGGCCGTGGGAAAGACTCGTGGTCAGCTACCACGAGTCGTCAGGTCTACCATGGGATAAGGTTGAGGATTAAGTAGGAGGTCTGACCAGTTGCACCTAACGGATGGGACCCCACGAGTCGTGGTCAGTCCCAACGACTCGTGAGGTGGGTCGTTAGCAAGCCTATAGAATTTTAATTGAGGATGAGGCAGTGTACTTGACGGGAGACACTACGAGTTGTTGCCCGTCCTGACGAGTCGTCAGGTCAACCGTTAGGGTTACCTGACAGTTATTTTCTGCTAATTAGTAAGGGCCTTCTCGTAATCTCCTAAACTCCTAAGTCCTAAACTATGTCGTTTTAAGGTTGGAATAGGATCTTTTAAAGGGGATTGGTCCATGTTAAGCCTCATTTATGCATGCAAGAGTTAGAGAGGGGAGTAGAAGGTGATCCAAGTGTTCTTCCTCAAAATTCTCCAAATTTCCATCTTGGGCTTTCATGGGAAAATTAAGAACCAAGTGTCCCAGGTATGTAGGGTTTAGAATGAGTGAATCCTTTCACACCCATGCCCAAATTTCATTTTAAATCATGAATTATCCTATTCAAATCAATGGGATTTTCCCCAAATGCATGAAAATGTGACTTATCTTTATGGGTATGATTTAATTGAGTTTTAATTATCGAATTATGAATGATGGGCAAAATTTATATTATTTTCTTTAAAAATCATGATTCAAACTTTTTTTTAAAATCTAATATACCCATTGATGAAAGTTCATGAAGGTTAGGATTTATGATGAATATTCAATATTTTGAGTTTGTTGATAATGGAAAATCATGAATTCAAGATCCCATGTTTATGAGCATATTTTTAAAGAATTGAGTATGTTAAAGTATTGGGCAATGACCACATGTTGAAGAATGATTTATAATTTATGAAATGAATTACATGATTTATCGATTTATGATGTCGGCCGATGAAAAGGGCCTTTGTTTCTTGGATAAACATGTTTTAAAGGGGATCAATGATGATAAATGTTATATTTTAGCCAATGAATCTCAATGCACGACATTATTGATTTACCTATGAGCCTATATGCATGTTTTTGGGAGCCGTGTCTAGCACCGAGCATCCCGATATTTAAAGGGCTATGCCGGTGCCTCATAACCACGTGCCACCATAGGTTTCTAATGATACATTGTATTGATAATGATACCCTCAAATGTGATATACTTCTAATGCACGACCCTCGCCTGGCAAGCCAGGGTCGGCTCTTCCCACTTGAGTGAGATAGTTGGGGCATCATGAAAGGCTCTACCATGATGGCGTCGGTTATGACGAGTCCTCCAATTGTTCCGCATGTTTTATGCATTGTTACATTTATTCTATTGGCTCAAGTTATGTTTTGATAAAGTTTACTTACGATTATGATAATGAATGATTTATGAATGATTTGAAAGCCTTGAGCCTTATGTTTTCTTACGAAGTTTATGATATATGCACGATGTCCTTCTCTTATGTTTACTTATGAGTTTTAATTTACTTTTAAATTTCTATTTTACTTACCTTGCATACTCGATACATTCCATGTACTAACTGCATACTTTCTATGTTGTATCGTTTCATGATACAGGGTCCGGGTCTCAGGCTCATCCTCATCCTCAGTCTATCTCAGCTCTCACTTTCAGACTATTGGTGAGTCCTCATGTTTTGAGGGCTTTATGTTTAGATTTAGTCTATCATTTAGTTTCAGTATGTTAGGGTTAGTTGGGGTCTTGTTCCTTCAACCCATATATTATGACTAGAGGCTTTTCAGACTATATGTAGTATTCCGCTGTTATGTTTGGTTCATTTCATGTCATGGTTTCATTCAGTTCATAATTATTAAGCTAAGTCTTCCGCTTTATTAAATGAGATTAGCTGTATGCATGTGCCATGGGTTTACTTGGGGTCTCTCAGGGTCTCTTGTCCCGTGTCTACGATTTGGGTGTACGTTCGGGTTGTGATAAACTCAGTGCAGGGATGGCGATATGTAATGCCTGGCTCACTTAGACAAATCTCACATCGGAAAAGAGAGAGAGAGTCTTGGGATATTTAGGTGCCTTTTGGGTTGAAAATCCAAGGGGACAAAACCGTGTTGGGCCGAGGCTCAAAAGAGGACAACACTTCACAGTGTTGGGCCAGGGTCGTTACAGATGGTATCAGAGCCGACTCTCAACTAGTACGGTGGTGGGGTAAACCTTAGAAAGGACGCTGAGTCCCTACGGGGGTGAGTGCAGGGACGACAATATGTAATGCCTAGCTCACTTAGGAGAATTCCACATTGAAAAAGAGAGGGAGAGTCTTGAGCTATTTAGCAATGGACTAGACTTAATACTGTGAGGCGCCTTTAGGGTTGAAAATCCAAGGGGAAAAAACCGTGCTGGGCCGAGGCTCAAAAGCAGACAATACTTCACAGTGTTGGGCCAGGGTCGTTACAGAAATTATATCATTAGCTAAAAGCTTTCTCTTCTCTTCGGTTCAGACGAATCTATAAGATCTTTCTAAACTTAATCCAACCATGTATGTTAATGTTGAATACAATTAGTTTCTCACAACTTGAATGTTATTATTCCAAACTATGGAGCAACTTCAGTCTTATAATCTTTTACATTCAATTTTTCCCTTTGCTCACACATTAGCACCTATTTTTGTTGCTCTCTCTTACTTATCACCATTAGCTCCTACAATTTCTTTCTTGATAAATCCCTTCTTGTTTGATTTCATAATGAAGGTATTTAGTGAGGGTATTTACTGCTCTCTTTCAAAATATTACTACCAACTACCTATGTTACTTAGACCTTTTAAAAATGTTGTCAGGTGTGTTGGATTCTCCAAAAATAAATAGAAAAAAATAAATTATTTTTGAACGATATGAAACGAGTACAACTGCATTTTGGAGAATCTGAGCAACATAACCAACAAACTGTTTCTAGAATATCACTCTAGAATTCTGTAGTTGTTCTTTGAATTCTCAAGAATTACTTGAATATTCTATAGTCATTTGAACATCAAAGAAATAAAGTTGGTTTTATTTCTAATCTCTTCAGTTTTAGACAAATCATAGAGCATAGCCTAGTGATGAAATTAATACGAATATACACGATTGCATATAAGGAAGCTATAATATTTATACAAATTTAGAAGTTAGGCCAAACATGCTATAAGGAAGTTATAATATTTATACCAAAAATGTATTAACATTGATAACATGCATAAAGTGTAGGAGCTCTACTCTATATATGATACTAAGAGCACTCCTGTACATAACTTACCATAAATCAAGAGAAGTACCAATTCCCAATTAATACTCGTATTTATAAATTTAATTAATTCCTCTAAAACACCATTTGATAAAATTGATGAATTGTTTGAGAAATCGATAAATTAAATATAGTAAAATAATTAAATATGAAAGAATAACAAAAAGTTATAAGTCGAGGACAGAATCTTTTTAAGTTATAAGTCAAACTAAAAAATGATTGAAAAGGGAAATGAACTTTGAATCAATACTACATTTGATAGTTCACGAAAGATGAAGCTAGATTTGGTTAGAATATAAGTTGACCTTCTTCTTTTCATCACATACTTATAATCCAAGCCCAAACATCATCTATTATCCCTTTTTGCACTATGGCTATTTAGAAGCCTTTTATATGAGGATGGTGGTACAAGATGAGAAAGTTTGTGATATTTGGGTATAAGCACGGAGATTAGTATCGACTATTGTTCAGTTGTCTAATTGACTTACCATGGATATATATATATATATATATATATTAAATCATATTTAGAGTAATATTCATTCATGAGATCGATTTTGAGCTTCTTTGTTATTCCTAGTAACTTGTAGTTCAATTGTTCCCTTCTCTCACGGCCGTTATGAATTATAGCGAAAAATAAGTCGCCTAACAATATTTTCAGCGTGAAATCGGTTAAATAGTAGGTGTTATTACCTCGGCACCAACATTTTGTGTTGATCATAATTCAAGCAATGAACTTCTATTCGCACTTTAGTACGCACAAAATGGTTACACTCTGAACATGCAAGCATATAAAATAATTGAAAATTATCGAACCGCGATATTTCTGCCTTCGATCGAAAACTTTGTACCTATAGAAAGAAATAGGCAACAACATCAGCAAAAATAAAAGGTATCCATAAAGATCATGAAGAATGTTTATGAGCTAACCGTAGGGGATAGCGAAGTAATGCTCGAAATAGTTACTATTTCCATCGTCGATAGGTGCAAGATTGACAATGAAGGTGATGCCAATGAGGTTTTTCCAAAGTGTAAGCCATTAGCATTGGATTCACATTGTTGTTTGACTTTGTAAATGTGTAAAATAATATGAGTATACACAGTGCATATAAGTAAAAGTAGTTAAAGCATGGTGTACTATGTACTATAGTCCAAAAGAAAATATGTCGCACCAATTTGTTAGTGCAGTCGCATGCTCATATGCGGGATTGATTAAAATAGTTGGTGTATATTTTTGACAATCTTAAAGGCCCTTGCAGAAAAGTTATTGATAAATAGGGAGAAGGAGAAAGGAGAAATCTTGTGTAGCTGTGGGGAAAGGTAAACAACATGGTCATACCGCCACGATGCTCGATGGCGGCTATCGCTTGGCAAGAATAATGGGATGTTCGTGCAATGCGTCTTGGTAATGTAGCTCCTTCATTGTCGGCAAAGATCATCCCATATCGTAAACATTAAAGGTTTTTCCTCGAAATTATGACTATCAAGACATGTATTTTTTTATTCTTATTAGATTGCAACTAAACCACATATTTGGTATCCATCACATTAGCCTCGTAGAACCTCTTAGTTTGGTTGGTGGTGTATTGTATTGCGCCACAATTTGCCTACCAATGCTAGTAAGTCTATTATGACGAACAGGGTGGACATGCAGTTAAAATGCTGTTACTTTGTTTAATCAACAAATTGTATTTTACTTACGGAGAAAGCACACAAAAGTCTAAATAGATAACTAACCAAATCCAACACACGGATATTTGTTGTTCAACGACGAGAAAATAAAGCGCATTCATCTTTGTCGGGGCAGGTAGTGCATGCTCTTTGCTGTTCTTTTTTGGAACAAGCTCAACAATTGTGAACCTATCAACAACCCATTCAATTCTATTGACTCATATTGAATAACCTCAGGGTTCCCTAACCTTGGAACTTGAGATCAAAAAGGTATCAAAAGCTCAAACGCATAACACCTCCCAATGCATCCTGCGTATAATATTATGCTAACTTGCCCCTCCTACAATCAATTAAAGCAGAAAATGCCTTCAATATGTACATTAATGTCGACAACATTTACCAAAATATACAATAATAAGTGAATATACATTTTGATCTTGTACAATTATTATTTGGAAATGAATGGCTTGGTCTTTGCTTTCTCGAGGATGAAATTTATCTATCACCTGAATCTTGCACGTCCATTCCATAATTAGTGGCGTGATCGCATCGATAGTAAGCCTTTATTCCATCGTAACTGTAGTAACAAAATAATGTTATTATACTAAGGTTAGTATTCAAAAAAACCATTGTCCATTAATATGTAAGATTCTTTGTATTTTATTAGCAGAAAAACTAAATAGAGAAATTTAGTGATCTGTAAAGGCAAGGAGTAGTTCCCTGTTAAGGGTGCCTACAGCTTGTTGACTCACGCCTCAGTTTGGGGAGGTGGGCGAGAAAGACATATGTTTTATGAAACTTCTTTTGGCCTCTATTGCATATAAGACAAATACATAATTTTGTAATTATTTTTTTATTTGGCCAAAATACATAAATTTTAATATTACAACAGTTCATTTTAGTATTTTATATATAGTGGGGCTGGTCAAGATTCGGTTAGCACATGTAGTTGGGTGAGGTTTTGTCATAAGTCCAAAAGACTTTTTGTCTTTTACGTGTGTTGAGAGAATCAAGAAAATCTTAGTGACCTAATTCACCGAATTCTCAAGAATTGTAATGGGTACTTGTTGTTTACTGCTCCTTATTATTTTCTGAAGTGTTTGGCTTCTTGTTGTTTTACGCTCCTTCTTCTTGTTCTGAAGAGTTTGGATTCTTATTATTTATGCTCCTTCTTCTTATTTTGAAGAGTTTGGCTTCTTCTTGGTTTGTCTTCATAACGATGTAAATTTACACAACAACAAATAGAATAATTACTTATAGAAGCTTTCTTCTAATTAGAGGAAGTTAAATCAAGGAACGCAAAAAAAATTAAACTAGATTCTTCCAGAAGAAGCATTTTCACAAGCAAGTACAAAGAATTGTGGTTATTTGTTTTTCCTTTGCTACATTATTGACTAATCAACTAATAAGAATAAATCGGAGGAACAAATAACACAAATTAAAGAAGAAAAATGAAGTTCAAGCAAAATAAAAATCAAAATGCCGAAAATTCGAAGAGTATATCGAGGAAGAAATTTTCTACAAACACGGGCTTTGCTATATTTCTCAGTCACACAATTGAGCAAAACTCACCATTGCCATCAAAGATGTGAGAAAGAAGACGATAACAAATGAGATCCAGAATTGAAATACAACAAGCAAGGCCAAGAGCGTATGTTGCGAGAGAAAGAAAAGGCAAGAAAAGATATGATGTAGAGAGTGAAGCAGCCAGAGAAACAACGAAACCATTCTTTGAAGCGGTATAAATGGAACGATCATACCTGTCTATATTAGTCTGGACTACTCACACGTAAAAGCCACGGGTTCAGGTAATAGTACTAAAGATATCGGCAAAACATAATAGCAATCCTTTAGTTTAAATGACGGAGAGCCTCCCTCAAGTTCAATGCTTAATCAAAAACAGATCACATGTCGGTGGCTGTTGTAATATTTTAGTGAATTTAGCTAAAATGACTAAAATGTTAGAGCAAGCTGGCAGGACAGTAATAACTGCTTCTCAGGCCACTTCTATATATTAGTAATATGTAATATTTATCTCTTAAAAACAAAGGAAATACTAATATTTTATTAGGATAAGTAGAAAATGTCATCATTAGTATTGACGGTAATTATCACATACCTAACTATTAATTACTACATGTTAAAAATAGTGGAGGATCTTGTTGAATAATAAAGAAATATCAGATATAATAATAATTTCTCTACATAGCTAGGCGTAACATCTTCTAAAATATTGTACAATTTAATACATAAACTAATATATCATAATTGAACATTTTAATAAATAATGAGGCATAAAATATATATTTTATCATATTCTAATTTAATTGGATGTCCTTGAAAGTGTGGGTTGTTACAGTTAAGTAGTCTCCTCACCTCCTCTTTCATAAACTCATTCATGCTGCTTGGACATGGTTCATTTCTTTTTCCTTATAGGAGAGCTAAGATCCTTTGTAGCTAGTGAGTTTCTACATCCGATGAAATACCTATAATATCTAGATGGGACCAAACAAAACAGTTTGCATTGGCTTTTAATAATTCATTAAGTTTTGCCTGAGAACACCGAGGATAATCTCGGTTATACCTTCCATTTTGGGGATATGAAGAACAAGATCACTTGCTAGAGTTTCTCAGTGTAGATTTGATAGTGTCCTATCGTCCAAAACCTAAAATATCTCAACACCTGATTATGATCCTAGTATATTCTATCCGGATCCTGGATGTCACACTCCAAACTCGGGGGCATGAATGGCACCCGGTGGCCTCTATTCTAGAGCGAATCAATAATAATCTCACTACAAAAGCCAAAATTAACGAGGCTCACCATCACAACAATAAAACAACAAGAGTAAACAATAGAGTTACGTTGGAAGATGGCTCATGGACCAACCAATAGATATATAATAGGCCGCGCGAGGCCACATAATGGAATAAAAACTGTACGAGGAAGGGCCTTCCCGCCTATAGCACTACTACAACCACAACAAACGTCATCAACCTATATGAATACAACAGAAGTCAAATGATTAGGACAAGGCCTCGATCTAACAATAAACCAAAGCAACTGGCAATTTCAAACGCTTTGGAGCTTACTAACAATTGGAACTCTACCAAACCCAAACAAGAAACATGACTCTTTCGAAACTTTTCTATATCAAACTCAGACCTTGCAAGAAAAATTTTGGAAGAAGAAACAGAAAAAATTCCTCAGAACAACCAGAACAGCTAGGTCGTGGGTAGCTCCAATGACTTGTTGTGTCGATTTGTGAGTCCCTACTTGATCCTTCGGAACCAGCAGGATATGGAATGACTCATTTTGAGAAACAATGGTCGTCTTGTCCTCATTGGCCCCCATCTCAAAACGTCTTTACTAGGACCCCACCACTCAACCAACGAGTCGTCGTGTAATACAATGACTCATAGTGTGAGTCGTTAGTTGGGAGTCGAAACCTATTTGTCTTTCTTGACGCATTGTGTCTCTAGCGAGTCGTTGTGACCGCCCGTTGTGTCAAGTTAGGAATTTTAATAATATCTCCAGTGGAGGTAACGACTCGGCACAATGACCTGTTAGGTCTACCAGCTGAGTCGTTATGTTGCACATTGTCATCCTCCTAGAATTTCTGCTCCATGAGTGACCACGGGAGGCGAACAACCCGTTGGTTCATCAACGAGTCATGGTCCCTCTCATTGTCAATTTTAGTGAGCCTAAGCCCAGGCCTCGGGACCAATGACTGGTCCCAAAAGTTGTGGTGTCCAGCCAGTACTCATTGAGTGACCCGTTGGTCCCCTATCGGCATTTTTTTTGGTTTCCTACGGATATTTTTATAATTTCTCAACTTTTTAATTCTAAAATGTCGTCATTTTGGGTTATTTTTAGAAATTTAGAGGGTAATCAATGATTACTTCAGCCCGCTCATTCCCTCATAAATTCAGTTCGTAAAACTCTCTAAATACTTTCGAGCAAGAAATTAGGGGCGGTTGGTTTCTTCTCGGATTCTCAAGGATCTTCTCTAGAAATTCTTAGCTAGGTATGTAGGAATTCAACAAGGGAAATTATTCTTCCCTTGTATCCCAAAATCCTTTAAATTTTTCTATCGGTTATAGCCCTATCGTTTTGAAATATAAAAGGGTTTCAGAAAGAATTCTATCAATTTGAAGAGGATTATATTTCATGGTATTAGCTTATTAGTTTTACCAATTTCTAGAAATTTCGTGGAACTAGCATTTTGTAGAATGATTTAGCCTTAGCTTCTCAGTTTAGTAAATTAAATCTTGCATAATGGTTAGTTATTTCCTATTGCTTGATTTTATCAGTGTTGGGATTCCATTGTTAAAAACTAGTTAATATCTCAGTAAATTGCATGCTAGTCCGGCTTTAGTCGAGAATATTAGTGTACTCGGTATTATTCAAAAAGTCGGCCTAATAAGTTTGACTCACGAGTCTTTTCTTGAGGTGTCAGTGGGTATTCAGTTATCAGTTATTAGACTCAGATATCAGATATCATATTTTAGTGATTCGTGACATTTTTAGATAAGAAGCTCTAACCAGTCTTAGGACCCCCAACTTAAAATTTCAATTTGTTCTTTAGATGGTAGGCAGCGGCTTCTAGATAAACAACTCTGAATGATATTAGAACACCAGTTTCAAAATCCGATCCGATAAGACTCCCGGGGTACTTCCAGATAGGTATCCCTGACTTAGTCTTGGGCCCCGGTTTGACGATGACTTAGTAGTCGGTCTAGGACTATCCGGTGGGAGATAGGACTTGCTGCAAGCAGGGGTTCCAGCGCACCCAGTTCCCAAAACTACGTTGCCATTGTGGTTAAAATGTAGTAGCCCTATAGCCCCATACTTGTGATCATCCATTTCATGTGTCTTTCATATCTAGCAAGGTATATTGGGTTTCTAGATGCAGATTGTATACACCAGACTCCATGTCTAGGTCACGTGGTTGTGTATTGGTTATAGGCTTTCCAACTAGTCAATCTGATTTCAGTTGCCTTTCACTCCGAATAATTTTCAATTACTCAGTTCAGTTTAGTTCAATTTAGTTAGCTCGGATTAGTATCTCAAATAAGGCATGTCTATGACTTGATATGACAGTCATTTTGACCATTTTAGTTATATTTCGGTTTATTCGGTTTTAGTGTTTCAATTGGTCATTTACCATATAATGCAGTTCCTTTATTCTTTATGTTATATTTTTTCCCTTTTTCGGTACATTCAAAGTACTGATACATATCTTCTATGTTGTATCATACAGGGAATCATACAAGCATAGGTTCTCAGCTATATTACTTTGTTAATGGATCTTCTTCGGGCGATATCCCAGCGTGCTTGATTTAGTCCTCATCTTTCAAGGACAGTATTTATTTTGATTATTTTCATACGAGTTTGACTTTAGAGTTGCATTTGAGACTTGTCCAAAAAATCATCGAGATATAGATGGCTTTCGATATAGATTCAAACAGCTGAATATGTTTTAAACATAAATTTCTTATCATTTAGCTCTTTAAAATATGATTTTATTATTTAAGCTTTGCTATGATTACTCAGATTACCAGTGGTATGATAAACCGCTGAGTTGGCTTGGGGTTACTTCTGACTCGGAAGCTCACAGTATCTCATCTAGGGTATAGACTGGGTCATGAAAAACTGGTATCCTTAGCACTGGGTTTAGAAGTATCCTAAGAATGTCTGAAAGCTGTGTCAAGTAGAGTCTTTCATGAGTCATGAAGCACACCACACTTATCATGGGGAGGCTACGAGACGTTATTAAGAAAAGCTTCCTTTGTTCTCTTTGCTCATTGCATTAGAGTTCAATTCCCAAATTCTTCTAACTCGTACTCTATTTCATTTCGGTGAAATCATGCCTCCAAGACGCGAAAATGGAAGAAGGGTTGGCAACACTAACCGACCTGCCTCACCAGCTCCGGTAGCTCCTCGGGATGCCAAGTGTTCTCGGCGAGTTCAGGCAGCAATCACCGTTGCTCGCAGCAGTAGTCATGAACCACGTAAACTGGCAGTGGTTTCAATTGCACAAATGGGTCCACAGCAGCTGCCTGAGTTCGGGACTTCACCCAAATGAACCTTCCCTCTTGCATGAATCAAGGTGGAAGAGGCCCCATAGGAGTTCATGGATGAAATATGGAAGATGACCTAGATTATGGGTGTTAGCTCCAGGTGAGAGTCTTTGGACTGGCTGCATACCAGTTGAGGTAGCCCAAATCTGGCGCATGATCGTGGAAGAAAAGGGAGACTAGTGGGAGTGAAACCAGTGGATGGAAGTACACATGACCTTCTGACAAATTCTTCCCGAGTTAAGGGAACTAAGGTGGCGAAATTTATGAATTTGAAACAGGACAACAGGATGGTGGAAGAATATGCAGTAGAGTTCACACAGTTGTCAAGATATGCTCTGGAAATGGTAGTCGACCAGGACTTTCACATGCTTAAGTTCATTAATGAAGTATCGAGCTTAGTCCTTAAGAAGTGCAAGACTACAATGCTCATCAAGGAATTGACCTCTCCAGCCTTATCATTCATGGCCAACAGATTGAGGCAGAAAAGCTAAAAGACATGGAGTGGGAGAATAAGCAGGCTAGGACTGGACAAACAAATTATGGACACAGGAGGAGTCAGGCGATGACAGCCGCCTCCCGCTGAGTAGCATAGGGCTCCGACACATACCCCAGCCGGTGCCCTGCTGCAGTACCGCAAGGGCCGGGTAGTAGGGCATCGACTCACAGTCCCAGAGTCACAGTGTTGACAGCCACCATCCAGCTTGCCCTAAATGGCAAGAACCATCTAGGGGAATGCCTTGAGGCGAGAGAGGGTTTCTTTGGTGTGGATGCTTAGGCATAACATAGAATGCCTGTCAGCAGGATGGGGAGATCACAATTCAGCAGGCCAACACTTTAGGTACGGATGGCGGTTAGCATGGAAATCATTTTCATGCTTTGTCCTCTCATCCAGGGTCAAGAGAGCTCACCTAACTTGGTCACGGGTATATTCGTCTTTTTCATCTAGTGTGTATGACCTACTAGATCAGAGCCACACCACATCATTCTTGACTCCTATGTAGCTTTCCGGTTTGATATCAGTCCAAAATTCCTCTCAGAACCATTCTCTATCTCTACCCTAGTTGATGGAGTCGGGTTTAGAGCGGTCGGGTAAATAGAAAATGCAGTTTCGATCTTGAATACAAGGTCATTCTGTGTCTCTGAGTTAGACATGGTTTTTTTTATCTCATTCATGGATTGGTTACACCAGAGTTGGCCTTAATCTGACTGCGAGAACTATGAGTCGTCGGATTTTAGTCCCTAATGAAGCAGTTTTAGAGTGGATGGGCGATGATTCGATTACCTAAGGGGTTTATTTCCTACCTTAAGGCAAGCATATTATAAATGGTGTATTTATAATCTAGTTCAGTTAAAATTCAGCTCTAAGACCCCAACTATCTAGTCAGTTCGGTTGTCGTGAATACCACGGCTTTGTTTCTGAAAATCTTCTTGGAGTCCCTCGGCCGGGGAAATGAGCTTACGACTGATCCTCCTCCCAACCGCTGGCCATTCTCCATCCCTCCTTACAGGATGGCTCCAACTAGCTTAAGGAGTTGAAGGAGCGCTAAAGGACCAGCTTCTTGATAAGGTTTCTCCAGTTGCATCTCCTCCCATTTGGGTACTCCATTATTATTTGTGCGAAATAAAGGAAACGAGAACCCTCAAAATGTGTATCGATTACATCAATTAAATAGGTCACAATTAGAATAGGTATCTCCTTCCCAGGATTAGGCTTGTTGATTGGCACTTCGAGGCGGAGTTGTTTCTCAAGGTAGATCTCGGGTCGAATTACCATCGGCTAGGGTCGATGAATGTGACATACCAAAAGCATCTTTAGAACTCGTGCTGAGTCCTCACGAATTAGTGATTTTGTCACTTTAGACTAGCGAGTTCCCCGCGGCACGTAACTGTGAGCGAGTGCTCATTTGTGTTTGAACATATTCATCATTATATTCATTGATAACGTGCATTCTCAGGAAGCAAGGAAGAACATGCCCCAGCCATGGAGGATAGTGCTCACAGTTAACGAAGCGCTAATTGTTCATAGTTCAGCCAAATATGAATTTTAGTTTGAAATCATGACTTTCCTTAGTCGTGGTCTCGAATGAGGTATTGAGGTAGTCCTCAAAGAGGTAGCGACATTGAAAGACTAGCCAAGACCTATTTCCCTAAGCGAAATGAGGATTTCTTGGGTGTAAGCCAGGTCATACCAATGTTTTGTGAAAGAGTTTCCTCTCTTCACTCTCTTACTAGGTTGACTCATAAGAAAATTTGAAATTACCCAATTGTTCAAATGCATTTGAGAAGAGTTTCATAGGTTTAAGACTTAGTAGCTCTCTGCTCCCATTATTAACCTTGTTGGAAGGAATAGATGGGTTCGTAGTGTGTTATTACACTTCGAGTTGGACTTGATTATTGTTGATGTAGCGGTAAGGTGATAGTTACGCCTCTGGGAAACTCCAAGGTTCATGAAAAGAACTAACCGACTCATGACCTTGAGTTCGTGATTAGTAGTGTTTGCGTTGAAAAAAATGGAGGCATGCCTTTCTGGGGGCTCACGTGGATGTTTTCACCGATCACAAAGCATAGTATGTTCAATGAAAAGATTTAAATATTCATCAGAGAAGGTGGTTGGGAACTATTGAAGGATTACGACGCCAAGTTGTTACCAGGGGCAAAGCCAATGTGGTGGTTGATGCCCTAAGAAAAATGTCGCAGGAACATGGCTTATGTTGAAGAGAAGCGAGAAAAAAGATAGCAGGATATTACAGGTTAGCTCGGTTAGGAGTGTTGGACACTGTAGCTGAGGAGTAGTAGTAAATTGGCCAGAGTGGTCAGTTCCTCATTAGTCATTGAATTTAGTCAGGAGTGATGAAAGATCCTGTTGGCAAGCTAAAGGGAAGTAGTTCTCAGAAAAAGTGGAGACTTTCTCCAAAGGGAGATGGTGTACTCTGTTGCAAGGTAGACTATATGTATTGGATGTAGGTGACCTGAGATGGCATAGAGAATCTTTTGGATGAAGCACACGATTCAAGATTATTCTATCCACCTAGGCGCCACTAAGATGTTCGTGATCTCTGGATATTTATTGTTAGACGACATGAAAAGCTATACCAGAATTTATGGCTAAGTGCGAACTATCGGTAGTTCAGTTAAGACATCAGAGACCTGAGAAGTATGTGCCATGATATTAGCATACTCCACATTAGAGTGGGAAAGTGAATATGGACATTACGGAGTCTACCTCATGTGTGTGGCATATTCAATGCAGGTGATAGTAGACCGGATGATAAATCAACACATTTCACCACTTATGACTACAGACTCACTTGAGGATTATCACTAAGCTATATATCGAGAGTTGGTCATTTCCCCTTGATTTCTCAGTCAAGCTCTAGGATGAAGATTTTGATTCTATTTTAGCATTTTTTAGATGTCATTTGGAAGGACTGTTTACCAAGTCAAGCTCCTTTTAACTTTTCACTCGCAAATAGATGGATAAGCTGAACGGACTATCCAAACCTTGGATGCTATGTTGAGCGTGTGTGATCGATTGCAAAGGCGGTTTCAGTGATCACTCGTGATTTCGCGTGCAACAGCTACCTCCGGTATCGGATATTTAATTTGAGGCATTATATGATACAGGAGAGTGTGGTCTACTATAGGATGGTTGAGTTGGTGGCCACACAGTAAGGCCAGACTTAGTTCATGGCCAATATGCAGAAGGTGCAACTTATCGGGAGATGTTGGCAGTGCAAGGCAGCGCAAATCCTGTGCTAATGCAGGGCATCAAAGGGTGTATTTTTAGTAGATGATTAGGTTGCTGAAAATTACCCATGAAGGAGGCTGAGGTTTGGAGAAAGAAACTTAGTCTCAGATATCAGCTTTTCCTCTCAGCTTCAAATGGTGTATTCAATATCATGATTGATACCTAAAAGATTACTTGCTCGTGTGATGCTATATTGCATACTATTGAAGGAATTACATGGTGATCCAACTTTAGTTGTGTTATCCCAAGACGGGATCAGACCCGAGAATTAAAAACAGAAAAGAAAAAGCTGAAAATTTTCACCGAGGTGGCAGGGCGGCTTAGTAGAGGTAGGTGGTAAGGGGGTGACCTGTAGTTGTGAGGTGACATGTGGTCATCAAGGATGGTAGAGGTCAGGTGGAGGAGGCCACAGTTGACCACGGTTGTGGCCAGACCTACGACTCATTGGGAGTCACCCGTGGGCAGGGTGTAAGGTTGAGGTCAGGATTTTTGAGCGGTAAATCACGGATGAGTGACCACAGTCGTGGTCGGCCACCAGGTCGTGGGGTCCCTGGTAGTTGGACGGTAGGTTTGACGGATTCAGGCCACGATTATTGCCCCCGAGAAATGACTCATTGGGTCCCTTGTGGGGACTGGCGACTAGGAATACCACATTTTTGTGGGGTGTTCTCATAATTCCTAAACTCTAAGGCTTAAATTATGTAATTTTAAGGAGATTAGAATAGGGTCTTTAAGAGGGATTGGTCTGTTCAAGCCTTATTCATTCATACAAGTATAGAGATAGGTGGGAAAGGTGATTCAAGGTGTTTTTCCCCAATTCCTCTAAATTCCATCTTGAGCTTTCAAGGGAAGATTAGAAGGCCAGGTGTTTCGAGTAAAGTAAGGTATTATTGGGTGAATTCTTCCTTCTACCATGCTCCTACTCTATGATTTCACCCACAATTTATCAAAAACTCATGGGGTGTTGTATTTGATTATATAAATTCTACATTTGTGTGTTGTTTTGTGATTTTGAAATATTATCATAATCTATAGTTTCAATCATTTTGAGTTTAAATCATTCTTAACCTTGTTGATTTTGATTTTCTAACAATTTAGCTCAGTACTTTATGCTATGATGAATTGATTTATGATCTATTTTTCATTGATGTTCTTTACAAGCCCAACATGAATTATCAATTTTAAATTATGTATTTATTATATTATCCATTATGATTTTTTGGAATTCAAGCTATATGCATGACCTACAAGTATGTATGAATCTTATTAATCATGAATTATGTTTTTGGCTGACTCACGGGCCTCAAGTCATGGCTAGTTCATGTATGTACAAGAATGTATAGGATTATCATGATTTAACTAGCCCATGAACTCATGTATGTATTATTATGAGCACTATATATGTTTTAATAGTAGTATCGAACACCGAGTAGGTTCAGGGATCACGATTAAGCTCCGGATCTCATGAACTACGTGCCACCGTAGTATGTTGGGACCCTTTTCATGTTAGTCCCTGGCCCAAATGGCCCTTTTCATGGTGATATCACACTTTCATGGTTCTACTCTTGTCAAGGTATGAACACCCTCCCGACTAGGGTCACAAGTCAGGCTTCATGTGTGCTCATATGGGTTATATCGGTTAAGAGAATCTCCCATTGTTCCTCATGATTTATGCATGTTATGATTATGTATGTTGGCTCAAATCATGTTAAGTAAATCACTTCTATTATGATTATGATTATGATTATGTTATGTTATTATGATTTACGATACGAGCATGACATCCTACTCTTATGATCATTTATGAAATTCATATATGTTTTAAATGTCCGTTTTGCTTACCTTGCATACTTAGTACATTCCACGTACTGACCATATATTTTCTAAGCTGTATCGTTTCATGATACAGGTCCCAGTTCTCAGGCTCATCCTCACCCGTAGCTAGTTTTAGCCTTGCTCTAAGTGAACTTGGTGAGTCCGCATGTTCCGAGGGCTACATATTCACACTCTATGTTATTTCTTTCAGTTTCTAGATGTTGGATTAGTTGGGGAGTTATCCCTTCAATCCACCTTTCATGTTTATAGGCTTATTAGACTACAAGTTGTATTCCGCCGTATTGTATAAGTCTAGTACTGTTTTCCCCTTATGCTATGTTATGATTACGTTCTTTATGTTAAGTCTTCCGCTCATGTGATTGAATTAGATGCATGCTTATACCATGGGTCGACTTGGGGTCTCTCGGGGCTCCTTGTCCCGTGTCTACGATCTGGGTGTACATTTGGGTCATGGCAAGTTGTGCCACTAGACAGTGTGGGAGTGAAAGATAGTCTCTCTTATGAAGAGGTCCCAGTTCAGATCATTTACCGTCAGGTTCGTAAGCTGAGAAACAAGAAAGTTGCTTCAGTGAAAGTCTTGTGGAGGAACCAGCTAGTTGACGGAGCCACATGGGAGGCAGAAGCACACATGATGGACAGATACCCTCATTTATTCCCTTCCAGTTCAGTTCTAGCATCAGGTACTAAATCTATCCTCAGTACTCTGTTCAGTTCCGTACTCATCAGCTCTATTCAGATTTTCAATGTGCATTCTAGTTGCATCAGCTCTGTTAGCATGGTTAAGTTAGTTCAGAGTTAGTTACTATTTCAGAAATTAGTTCATAGCCTCAGTCTAGGAATTGCAACTCTTTTCCTGATTTTCTAGAAGTTTTAGTCTTCATTCGAGGACGAATGATCCCAAGGGGGAGATATTGTAACACCCAAAAATTTTTCTAGATCAAACTCAGACCTTGCAAGAAAAATCCAGAAAAAAACCCCAAAAAAAGCTTCAAAACGACCAATACAACGAGTCGTGGGCAGCTCCATTGACTCATTGTGTCAGTTGTGGCCAACCCTGCTTGGTCCTTTAGGAACCAACGAGACATGGAACGACTCGTTGTGAGAAACAACAAGTCGTCTTGTCACTTGTTGGTCCCCTAGCTCAGAACTTCTTTTCCAGGACCCCATGACTCAAGCAATGAGTCATCGTGTGATTCAACAACTCATGGTGTGAGTCGTTAGTTGGGAGCCCCAGAAAACCCTTTCAGTAACAACGAGTGGTATCAATGAAATGAGTCTCACAACGAGTCCTTGTGACCACCCGTCATGTCAAGTCAGGGATTTTAATAATTTCTCCAGTAGAGGTAATGACTCGATACAATGACCCTTTGGGTCTACCAATGAGTCGTTGTGTTTCCCGTTGTTAGTCCTCCCCGAATTTCCATCCAGTGACCACGGGAGGAGCCAATGACCTATTTGTTCATCCAACAAGTCGTGGTCCCTCTCGTTGTCAGTTCTAGTGAGCCTAGAATCCAGGCCTCAGGACCAACGACTGGTCCCAATGAGTTATGGTCTCAACCAACGATTCGTTAAGTGACCCGTTAGTCCCCTGTCGACAATTTTTCCAGATTTTTCCCCAGGAATATTTTTGTAATTTCCTCACCTTTTTAGCCCCTAAACTATGTCATTTTGGGTTATTTGTAGGAAATTTAAAGGGGTAATCCACGATTACTTCACCCCTCTCATTCCTTCAGAAATTCAGTTTGTAAAACTTCTCTCAGAAACACTCAGAGTAAGAGCTAAGGCAGTCAGTTTTTTCTCAGATTCTCAAGGGATTCTCTCTGGAAATTCTTCACCAGGTATGTGGGAATTCAGCAAGGGAAATTTTTCTTCCCTTGTGTCTCCAAAACCCTTTCGAAATTTTCTATAAGTTATAGCCCTGTGGTTTCGAAATGTAGAATGGTTTCAAATAGAATTCTATAAATTTCAAGTAGAATATATTTCATGATATTAGCTGCTATAGTTTTCCCAATTCCTAGAAATTTCGTGGAACTAGCATTTTGTAGAATGGTTTATCCCTAACTTCTTAGTTCAGTAAATGAAAAGTCTTGCATATTGGACTAGTTATTTCCTGTTGCTTGATTTTATCAGTTCTAAGATTCCCATATTGTTAAAAACTGGATGAAATATCAGTGCATGCTAGTCCAGCTATAGTCAGAATATCAGTGTACTCAGTATTATTCAGAAATGTCAGCTGATCAGTTTGACTACAGTCTTTTCTTGAGGTGTCAGTGGTGCCTCCCAATTATCAGTTATTAGACTCAGATATTAGATATTAGATTTTAGTGGTTCTGTAGATGGTTATGACACTTTTAGATAAGCAACTCTGACTAGTCTTAGGATCCGCAACATCATATTTTAGTTTGTTCTTTATACGGTTAAGATGCTTCCAGATAACCAGCTCTGGTCTATCTTAGAACACAAGTTTCAGAATCCGATCCGATAAGACTCTCAGAGTACTTCCATATAGGTATCCCTAACTTAGTCTTGGGCCTCAATTTTGAGCTATCATCTTAGTAGTCAGTCTAGGACTATCCAGTGGGACTAGGACATAGCACCAAGCAAACTGGGGCTCCAGCGCACCCAGGTTCCTAGAACTACGTTGCCACCATAAGTTATTTTATTGACCCTATGGCCCCAGACTTGTGATCACCCATTTTATGTCTTTATACCCTGGAAATGTATATTGGGTCCTATAGATAGGGTGTATAAATCGGACTCCACATCTAGATCACGTGGTTATGTGTCGGTTATAGCCTCTCCCACTAGTTAGTACAGTTTCAGTTTAACTCAGCTCAGAACAGTTTCAGTTTACTCAGTTAAGTTCAATTTAGTAAATTTAGCTCACATCAGTATCTCAGAATCAGGGGATGTCTATGACCATCAAACAGGGTCATTTTGACCATTTCAGTTATATTTCAGTTTATTCAGTTTCAATATTTTAGTTGGTCATTACATGTCGTTATAGTTCATATATTTATTCTTTATGTTATATTTTCTCCCACTTACTCTGCACATTCAAAGTATTGACGCATATCTTCTATACTGTATCTTATCATGATATATGCGTAGGTTCTCAGCCTCAGCACCGTCAGTAGATCTTCTTCGGGTGATATCAACAGTAGTAGTGGTGAGTCCTTATCTTTCGAGGACAATATTTACTTTATCAATTATTTTCATACAGTTAGACTTTAGAGTTAGCTCGGGGCTTGTCCCAACATCTCATTAGATATAGATGGATTTTAGACATAGATTCAGACATTCAGCTATGTTTTTAGATGTATAAATTTATTTTCATTTAGCTCTTTAAAATGATTTTATTATTTAAGCTTCCGCTATGATTACTCAGATTACCAGTGTTATGATAGACCATGGTTTGGCTTGAGGTTACTTGTTACTCCAAGTATCGTTTCTCGTCTAGGGTATAGACTCTGGTCATGACATCTACCTACCGATCAACACCTTCAGGAATGAATGTAGTGCCATCAGCCTTGGGGTGTCAATTAGAAAATATTTCGAGTATGTAAGGCAAAAAGAAGATAAGATACAGATTACAAGTCCATAGATATACAAGATAACCACAAGAAGTTCAGAGGATGTAAACATAAGAGGAATTTGAAATCAATAGAGTAAAGAAGACCTACCTGGCGCCTATAAGCTTGGAAAGTACAAAGCAACAAACAAGTGACACTTAGTCGATATGATTCACCACTCACCACCTTCAAATTACAGGATCCATCTAATACCATCATACTTGAACTGGCTCTAGACCTCTCAATGACCACGATTCCAACCAATTCAGATATTCATTCCATATATTACCAGAATTGTATCAATACAAGCAACACAAGAACCATAACCAATTATGGTTCTCCAGGAAGTCACCACAACTAATTTAGTAGAGTTAGACCTGACTGACTTTGATGTTATTTTTGACCTGGATTGGTTATATTTTAATATTTTTAGCATGTAGTCCTTACTCTTATGTTTTACTTATCATCCATACTCAATACATTCAAAGTACTAACCGCATACTTTTGTGCTATATAATCTCAAGATATAAGTTCAGTATTTAGTCTCAGCCACATTACTAGTGTCACGCCCCACCTTAGGAGGAGTGACTGACACCTGGTGCCATACTGGGATCTGAACTGACCTTACTGGGCTTATATACTTCTGGTGCATGCTTTCTCTTTAAATCAAGAAAACAACGAGCTATATCTCAGCTGTAAATACAGCCTCCAGCCGATAAGGCCTAGCACCTGTAAATAGAAAACATCTAACCAACAACAAGTAGTAAAAAAGGATCTTATGTGGGCCGACGAGAGCACCTTTCTATCTAGTTATAACAGAACGAAAACAGGTAGATAGAACTACACTATAGCCAACAAGGCTGCTAATAAATAGCTAAACTAGGCCCACGACCAACAACAAAACTAATACTGGAAATCTATAGCTTTCAAGCCTCTAAGAGTTGTATAACGGTTGGGACAGGGCCCCGACCTACCCATAAACTGTTCAATAAATAAACAAACCTTCTAACTAATAACTCCGGGGCAAGAGGAGCTTAATAGACTGTTGAATCGACTGATGACTATGGAGGTCCTAAACTGCGTATAACCGTACCTGCAGGAAAGTAGTGCAGCACCCAAAAGATGGGCGTCAGTACAATATGTATAGAATATATAAGGCAGTAGATGAGAATGACTGAATAATATTGACAATGGAACTGAAATAATTCAATAGGAAGGATAAAGAGTTAACTTGAATAACCTTACAACCTTCTGTATAACTAATAATAAATATTGCAAACAAGAACCTCACCTGGCCCCCATTAGCCCGGAAAGTACAACCAACACAAAATAACCTGTCCGGGGACCCCATAAGCCCTGGTGAGTTCACTTCAATCTATATACCCCTAACAAGGTCAAAATGAGTTAAAAGGTAACTATAGCAAACCCACCAATCTCCCTGGGTCTGCAACTAAGCCCGCTCGGCTCCTAACTTTAGCAGTGTCGGAGATCGGTGGACTCCTGATAACTACACCCTGGCCACCAGGCTCGACGAGGGTCAGTGATGCCGATACGACATAAAGATAATAGTCTAGCCATGTAATGGACTGTAATATGTTCTTGGGCCTCTGTATAGTCCTTGGGACGACATCTAGGTCTTTTGAGCGATCTATATAGCCCTGTAGGCAACGACACAACTAGTAACCCTGGGGTTGGTCACGGAAGGCTATATAGGGCAAGGTCAATCATAATCTAAATAAAAAATGCTAATCTCAGACTCATAATAGCAGGTAACCATAACAATTGTTCGGCTGTCTGGATGACTACACGCAAGTGCACGTGGCCGAACAAGGAGTAAGTGGCTCAAGTAAGCCAAGTATCGATCCCACAGGGACTGGACTACGGGGCAAATCTACTCAAGTGTCAATTAGCTGTAACTCTAAAAATGCAGAC
>JACEIK010013335.1:0-15747 GCA_018107945.1 Datura stramonium
TAGACATCATGGTGATCTTTTTGGACCGCATAGGATTCTCTATTATTATTTATTTCTGGTTAGCTATTTTCTTTTACAGGTGGCTATAAGGCATTGTCGGTCGGGGGCTGTGTTTATAGCCGAGATATAGCCCGTTGTTTTCATGATTTGAGTTCTAGTGTTAGTCAGGCACCAGAGGTGCGTGAGCAGTCAGGCCAGTTCAGACCCTAGTAGGGCACCAGGTGCCAGTCATGCCTCCCAAGGTGGGGCGTGACATTTTTATCAATCTTTGATCAATTTTTACATTCCGTAGTTCATTTGTGGAGGCTTGTAAGACATTTGGAAGGAAGAGAAAGTTCTACACTAGGTTTTTCTTTTCATTACCTGTATTTTCGTATGATGATGACTAAGTATTCATTTTTTCTCTTGTCTATGAGTGGCTAAACTTATATTCTAGGGTTGTGGCCATGGTGGATGGTTGAATGTTTGAAAGACTATTTAATCTAATTTCGATTCTTCAATTTGGTTGTTTGTATTTAGTTATGTTAATTTATTATTTATGAGATTGATCACCTTGTAAGTAATCTATTTGCTTTCGATTGAACTTGGGAAAGGGAATCAAAAGGATTAAATATAAATACAGAACGAGAATTCAAAGATCCTTGAACCCATTGGTGATAGGATAGAAGTTATTGTTGAGGATAGGGATCTACCCTTCAACCCTGTTTAGTTGAGATACAAGTAGGCATAATCGTCGTTTTATTGTTCTCCTGCGACCGTAGGGATGTAGGCATTAGGGTTCATGAAACAGTTCTTGGATTGTAGGGATAGTGGCAAGAAATGGGATAGTAATTTGTAACGAACAACCATAGGAAGAATCGTATTAGTGTAATTACGTCTTGGAAACTCAGCTTGAAACCAACAAAGTGTCATTTTCTTAGACTCTCATCATCATCGAAATACAATCAAATCACATTCATTTTTTAGTTAATTTTATGTTAGAAGTTTTGATAGTTTAATTTCTCAAACCAATCTTCATTTTAATTATTTTGTAGTATAGTGAAATTAAAGTGACAACCTTATAATGATTAAATTGACCAGTCTTTGTGGGTACGATATCTGAACATAATAATCCTATATTACTTGATGACCACGTGCGCTTGGACGATATTAGCCATGCAGATATGTAGGGTGGGACCTGTCTTCGAGGAGACGATTAATGATGATGAGGCCACTGTGCTAACTAACGATGTTGATGATCTAGATAATGATAAGGAGGAAGATGATGCTACTACAGGTGCCATGCAGGTTGATGGTGATGATAATGAGAATGAGGATAAGGATTATAATCCTGATGATGATGCTTAGCGGCCCATGAAATTTCTTTTTCCCTACCTTTTGATATGATTGTGTGTGCACTAGGGACAGAGCACTATTAAGTGTAGGGTGGAGGAAAGATTCCTGTTTGTTTCTTAGTTGCTATATCTTTAGTAGGCCGTAGAATTATTTCATTCCCCGTAGTAGTAGCTCTATGATTTGTTAGGTCTTGGTCTGTAATAGCTAGTATGATGATGATGACTTGTGATGCCTTGGGATGTTGGATACTCTGTTTTTATTTAGTAGTTGAGATTTTTAGTTTTAGTTTAATTTCTTTTTAGTTTATGTTGTTGTTCAAGGGTGAGTATGTTCATTGAGCTTTGTTTGAAATTTTTTTGAAATTTGCATATCACACCCAACCTTAGGTTTTTCTTATAGCCTTAGTTCTTTTTTGAAGGGGAGTCCTTTGAACTAGGTAATTTTTTTCATTTTTTAGGAGTCGTTGTAGTCGTAGAGTAGTGACCCTTCCCTATGATAGATGGATGATGATCGTCTTAAGGGAATTTTGTCACATATTTTTTTATTTTTAGGATTGAGTCATAAATCATTCACTTGTGTGCTTGTTTGACATTCTACTTAGCTGGTATGCTAGAGTTAGTAAAGTGGTCATCCTGAATGCATAAGTGAGAAATCCATGAGAGACACACATATCTCTTAATTTGACACAAAATGATTTTTAGGTATTAAAAATGAAAAATGTCATTCAATATGATTGTGTGGATGTGTAGCTACAGGAAATCGACCAGACTCTTGATTACCATGAGAGCTGAGCTAAATTGTCTTGTATGTATATATTGGAACATCTAGAACTTGCCTTAGTGTATGTAGGATATCTAGTTTTTAGGGAGTGAAGATATGATCAAGGCATTTCTTTGAAAAAGCCAAGTTTTTCCTATGTTGTTTACCTTCCTGTATATTCTCCCTAGTTAACACCATTTGAGGCATTAAGCTTATTCTTTCTTAGCCAAGAAAGTAGCTTAATCCCTCTTTTTGTAAAACCTTAGATATGTTGATCCAAATTAGTTAGGCACTTTGATACTTGAAAATTAATGGTCCACCGAAGTGTAATATTAAGAGAAGAAAAATAGGAAGAAAGGGTGCCCACAGAATAGTGTTGTTTACTTGATACTAGGACAATGAAAAGATAGAGCTTTAATTTAAAAATTCTTATTGATGTTATAAGCAAAGACTATCAGTCAAGTACTAAAAAAAAGGTATTAGAAGAAAAGAAAGAAAAAGGGGGAGTTAGTGAATGGTGAGCATCAAGGAAAAGGTGGTGAACTTGATAAGTGAAAGATGTCTTAAAAATGCTTAGGGCAGTAGTCACTATAAAAGAAATATCATTCATAATAGTCCCTTAGACGACGTTACAACCAAGAAAAGACCTTGTGATCTGAATCTCTTGAAACAACCAAGTAGTCTAAATATACATGAAGGGAAAGCTTATGGTATGTGACATATGTGCAGTACATCATCTGTAAGCGTGAGAGTGCCTTGCTTTCTATGTTTCGTGTGTTTGCATTGATAATATGAGAGAGGAACATCACTAAAAATGAGGGGAACAATATTTCTATGTCGATGTACTATTTGTTTCATATTTCATACTTAATCATGTTGGCCCTTTGTTTTGAAAAGACGAGTCAGTTATAGAGATTGTGTAGTCTTGATTGTGAAACCTGTATATGTGCTTGATGAGAAGTGTTGCATGTTGATGAACCACTTGATTTATGCTCTATGCTAATTAGTTGAGTGTCAACTGTTAGAGGTACCAAGTGTGATTGTAAAAGATGAGTTTATGTGTGGAGTATAGGATAGTTTGAGGACGAACAATGGGTTAAGTGAGGGGTGGTGATGTTGGGCATATTTCTCTTCCCATTTGCCTTGTTTTATTCCCATCTTTTACCTTGTTTTGAGTTCATAATTCTTATGAAATGCATAAATCCATATATTTGTGTTTTTTGTATGTTAACAAATGTTTTGAGGTGTTTTGAGTAGGAAACCAAGGGAAAAGGACCCAAAATGAACCAAGGTTGAGGATTTGAGAAGCTGAGAAGAAGGTTCGGGGGCTATGACTAGCACCCAACACCCGATTTTCAATGCCTTGAAAAAATTTCATCTTTTCTGGTGCTATGGCTGGCGCCCCGCACCAGCTCCTTCACATTCATAATATGATCATTCAACACCTTAGTGAGATGGTGGGCATTGAGCCCCAGAGCTTCCTAGACTTAGATAAAATCACCGAGATAGAGGATGCCACGTGCTAGAAGGGTCTAATTTCAAGAATTTGACTAACACTTTGGTGAGATGGTGAAAATGGTGAACCAAAAATGCAACAAAACAGAAAAATTGACTAAGTCCTTGGCGAGATGATGGGTGCGGCGCACCAGGTCTATCCCAGAGCTGAAATTGCTTGAAATTTGACTAAGTTTGTGGTAAGATGGTGGGGGCGGCACGCAGACCTATCCCGGGCCGAAATTGCTGATTTCAAAGCTAAGTTTTGTAGGGCAGAAGCGTCATTTGAAGAATCAATTATAAATACATCCTCTAGGGCATTTATTCGTAAGCTTTTGACATTCTTTTGTTCAATTTAACATTACGTAGTTCATCTTTGGAGGCTTGTAAGTCGTTTTGAAGGAAGGCAATGTTTTTCACGAGGTTTCTTCTCTTCTTTACATTTTATTTCGAATGATGATGATAAAATGTGTGTTTTTCAACTTGTCTATGAGTAGCTTAACCCATATTCTAGGGTTTTGTCCATGGTGGATGGTCGAATATTTGAAAGACTAATTTAATCTAGATTCGGTTCTTCATTATGGTTGTTTGTATTTACTTGTTTTAATTGCTTATTTATGAGATTGATCACATCATAAGTAAATCTGTCGTCTTTCAATTGAACTTGGAAAAGTAATCGAAAGTTTAAAGGTAAATATAGAATAGAAATTCAAAGACCATCGAACCCATTGGTGAGAGGATAAAAATTATTGTTGAGGATGGGGATATACCCTTCAACCATTTTTAGTTGAAATACAAGTAGGCATAACTGTTGTTTCATGTTTCTCCTGTGACCATAGGGATATAGACGTTAGGGTTCATGAAATAGTTCTTGGATGCTAGGGATAGTGGCAAGAAATAGGATAGTAACTTGCAACTACCAACCATAGGAAGAATCATTCTAGTGTAATCACGTCTTGAAAACTCCACCTGAAACCAAAAAAGTCTTATTTCCCTAGATTTTCATTCTCATCGAAGTAAAACCAAGCTTGCAACCCAATAAAACCAAGTTTGCAACCATTTTAGTTATTTTTGCATTTAAAGTTTTAGTAGTTAATTTCCCAAACCATTCTCCATTTTAACTGTTTTTTTAGAATAGCAAAATAAAATAATAACCTTATAACGATTGAACTGACAAGTCTCTATGGCTACGATAATCGGGGCTTCCAGTCCTATATTACTTAACGACCACGTGCGCTTCGGCGACATCATCTACCCTTTGTATCTCATTATTAATAACTTATCAATTAAGGGAATGAGAGTGAATTAAATCCTTTTCCAGTTAGCTTCAACTTCCCAGATAACTTTGACTTGCGAAACATTATATGCATTGCCTTAGGTTCTAAAAAAGAAATCATGAATCTGTTGTACAGATCAAGTCATGATATTATGCAAACACAAGTAACTTGATTGTAGTTTTCATCGTCTTTGGTGCTTTCTTGATTACACCATGAATGTTTGTTTCAATTAAAATTATGGCAGAATTATTTGAGTTATGTCCGGATTACACTACTTACTCTCAAAAAACTGATTGTGATATCTTATTTTAGCTCTATAGAAATTAGTTGAGCATGTTTTACCTCACCACATATTGTATTTGTATTGTAACTATTGAAGTCTCTAACTTTTTTTTCTCTTTTTCTTTTACATATACACTTAAGAGTGCATTTGGAGCCATGATTTTCTACCCAAATCAGAGAGGATCAATAGCTGCATCTATATGATCGCGTCTAGTAGCCGTCGGTCTTCGTCAAAGTGTCCCATATCCTCTTCCATTTCCTTTAATTGTCTTTTATCCTTTACATATGCTATTTGTTTTTCTACCTAACGTTTTAATACTCGTATATTTATCTTGTTTGTGATTAGCTCTATATGAACCTCCCCTGGATATTATAGCAAAAAGTAGTCATTTGCTCTCCGCCCCCTTTAAATATCAATTCTCACTTAACTAACCACTATTATTGTTTTGGTGTAGTCTCAGGTTTTAAATGATTTCTGTGAAAGGAAAAATTAACGTTTTTTTTCACAAATGCTGCCAATCTACTTCTGGAATTTTTTTTAATAAAAAAAATGAACCTACCTTTGAATACAAAATACACCCTTCTTGACATTGCATCCCGTGCGTAGAGACAGATCCAAGAGTTAGGCTAAAATCAGATTTTAAACAAGTAGAAAGGTCCAGATGTTAGCCAAAGATATTTGCAAAGGCTATAAGGTACAAAGTACATATCTTATGCATTATTTTTCTAAATAGATGCATTACATTATTTTACCAACTCTCTTAAATCATCTCTGACCACATACCTATACATACATCATCTTTTAAATCATAACAACCACTTTTTATGCCATCTGTATACATAATATACACATACGTACATCACTTCGGATAATTCTTATCCACATTATTATACCTCCTATATAGACATGCTACTTTCATGCATACCCTACATAACTTATATGCTATTTTTGTACTATTTCTTCTATTGCATAAGTATACCACTTCATATACCACCTCGTATGCTACATCATATATGTCATATACTACTTCTCACACATATTCTATATGCTACCCATATCATGCTTTGCTTGCATTCTTACACTACTGTTTTTACTCACATACATCTTTATACATATACATATCCCATATCTCTCTATATATACTTTAGAAATACTATATTACGCTCCCCCTCTCTGTATACAATATATTCGTACATATTACATAAATATTTTCTTTCATTATATCCTCATATATCACCGTCCATATATTATTATGTTTTGCGTATTACTTGTGCATACTATTTATGTTTTCTATATATCTTATAAATTTTTAACCAAGACTTGTTTTAACCATTTTCTTATACTTACGTATACTATTTATGTTTTAACAAGGATGTAGGGATGTTTCATATTAGTGCAATGGTTCAGTTTCAGTGGCATTAAAAATAGGCTCTGCGAACAATAAAAGGGATCAGAAAAATCACCTAAAGCTTGATATTATTTCCATGTACTTCTTCCTTTAGGATTTCTATGAAAGAAGTCTTGAAACCTTCTTTATGGTTGTGTTATGTCTTTCCTTTTAGAAGATCATATTCTTGTATTGAACTATGACTTGGGGTTTTAGCCCAAGGAGAATAAACTTGATCGACTTTAACCTACTTTTCTTTAGCCCCTGTTCACAAAATTCTTTGTTCATGGAAATGATGATTTTTTCGATAAACAGTTTGGCTCCATCTGTTGGGATAGGCAATTGTGCTGTTATTTCGGTCTGTTGTTCTAATATCTTGCTGGAACATCAAGGTCTATCAACTAGAAAGATCAACAATTTATGGGACTTAACATAACAAAAAAAAATTGATACCCAACGCGACATTACATCGGCTATAAATTTTTCATAACCAACGAAATCTATGAATATGTAAGGGTCGGAACACCCTCAAGGATGGGGGCTAGACCAAAGGCAAAGATGAGAAAGAGAATGAGAGACAGAACGAAAGCCCATTCAGTGTTTCATCCTAAAATCTAATCGAATGAAAAAACACACCTCAATGACTCCAACAAAAAAAGAGTCAAAGAAAGTAACTGTAGGCCATGTATTGAGAGAGAGCCACATCTCCATTGTACATTACGTGAAATAGGCAAGGGATATTAGAAATATTGGAAGCCTCTCAAACACAAGCCATGGGGATCAAGTCGAGGCCTGATGTTTAGAGGCCAGATGCCACACTTAAATAGAAATTAAAAGTGGGAGCATACTAGTTCCCGCACTACTAATTCCAAAAGCTTCTCGTGCCTCACCGACAAAAGCAGCCAAATATCACTTGGACATAGCACCGATGCAAGCTCTTGCAAAAAATTGCACACAGTCGAAATGAAGGTTAAGTAATACCAATTCTATGGCCTTTTGAATTTGCATCGATTCCCCAAAACTTCATCGCCCCAAATCTCTAAGCATAAAGATCAAGGTAGAAAAACATTATGCTCGAGGATCGATGTCTAGTTAAAAAATTCCATGACGAGTCGCCAGTATTTCAAAGGAAGAATCAATTTTTATATGGAACACCAAGTTGTCCAAAATAATGGAAAAATAGTTGTTCATACTCAAAAGAATGCCAGGTCCAAATGGTGAAGATTTTAAATTCGTCGGCATAACAGTAAGAGACGAAAGACCTATACCGACACTATTGACTCATCATAATCTGACACTGATAGTTCCTTAGTAGTATAACTCCACTTTGGATACTAAAAATAAATGATGAAAACAATGCTTGATTATGATGATATGACGATCATGAGGCAAGAAATCTGTAACACCTCAGAACCCGGAGTGAAATATTGCAGCAAAAGGAACTAAATTGCAGATCTGGTACCGGAGTGATGGAGGGTATGGCGTTCCATCACACCTCTGATAATAGAGTTGACGGCCGTCAACTAGGCGACGGACTATCACTCATTCTGTCGAGGTCCAGCCTTTTAATCATTTGAGTGACGGAGGTCCCGGCGGACCATCAAGTGAGTGATAGCCCGTCATGGCAACCGTCACCTGGGCCATAATTTCTAGGCCATCTTTTTCAGTGTGATGGTAGACGTGACAGTCCGTCAGTCCAGTGACTCCTCTTCATATGGACCATCAATTGGAGTAATTTTTGGGGCAATTTTACTTGAGCCCGACGGTGGAAATGACGGATGGTCAGGCTTGCGACGGACCATCACCTGTTCCGTCAAACGTGCAACGACCCAAAAATTTAAGATTCTACAAATTTCTTCCATGGCTACTTTAATAAATTTTCACTCTTCTACATCCTAAAGTGCGTAGTTTTGGGGTAATTTGGAAGGGGATTTAGGGGAGGGAGTCGGTCATTTCCTCTTTTTCTCTCCTAAACTCTCAAGAACCACCGTAAAACTTCAAGAAACTCTCTCAAGCTAAGCTAGGGATTCCAAATTCTTCAGAATTTCCAAGCTTCTCCTCAAGGGTTTTCTTCTCTAGGTATGTGGGACTTCAACAAAGGTTTTCTCCCACCTTTGTGTTTCAAGTTCTTCAGTAACCCTAGCCTAAAGAATTCTAGAATTAAATACCTAGGGTTTCTCTTTAGTTTTTGAAATCCCTTATCTCCCCAATGTTATTAAGTTTTCATGTACAATACCATGTTGTAATTGAGATTATATTTTCGACTTGTAAATGCCTCCCAACTTGTGATTTTAGTATTATTCTTGGGCTGAATTATTGTGTGATTTAATAGCTTTTCTGAAATGTTATATTTATTTTATGGAATGTTATTGAGAAAGACTCCTCAGCATGCATGTTTAAATTTTGAAGTTAGTATTCCCAGATTGTTGAATGTGCTTAGTATTTTCCCTCATTTTCAGCTGATCAGTTTGACTACTTTTAGTCTTGAGGAACTCAATTACCTCAGTAGTACCAGTTATTAGTTTGTCAGTTGTTCCTTAGATCGTTATGACTCTTTCAGATAAAGCAGTTCTGACGAGTCTTAGAACATAGTTACTTTCAGGTCCTTAGACTCTCAAAACACTTCCAGACAAGTAGTTCTGACTTAAGTCTTAGGACATCATTTTTGAGCTATCATCCTAGTTAGGCAAAATTAGGATTTCCAGTGGTAGTTGAACTTAGCACCGAATAGGCTGGGGTTCAGCGCACCCAGGTTCTTAGAACTACGTTGCCACCGTAGGTTATTAGCCTGATTGGGCATCAGACAGTGATCACCCAGCTCAGCTACTATACCTTGGAAAGATATAGTGGGCCTTCTTCGATGGGGGGTATACAACAGACTCCACGTCTAGCTCATGTGGGTACATGTCAATTATAGTTACTCCTACATTATAATACAGTACAGCTCCGTCTGGTGCAATTACAGTCTCTAGTTCAATTCAGTTCCAGAATTCAGTTATGTGTATGACCTTCAGACAGGACAGTTACTAGTACTTACAGTATTATCAAATTTTTAGTATCTTTATAGCTACTCCATATCTCACATACACAGTACATTTAAAGTACTGATGCATCCTCTCTATGATGTATCGTCTTATGGTACATGCGCAGGTTCTTAGACTCAGTATCGACAGTAGTCCTTCTCCGGTGGAAATCAACAAAGTTTGGTGGTGAGTCCTTATTCTCCGAGGGCTGAAGTTTCTTTCCAGACTATTTTATTTTGATATTTCATTTTATACTTTAGTGTTAGCTGGGTGCTTATCCCAGTAACTCATCAGTTATTAGATGGATTTCAGATAGAGTTTTTAATTCAGTATTTTATCAGATGTGTTGCTAGTTAGAGTATACTAATCAGTTATGTTTTCAAAGATTTCACTTATAGATTTTATTCAGTATTCAGAGTTTCAATAGTATGTTATGTCATGGGTTATCTTGGGGTCACGTGTGGCCCTATGAATCGTGTCGTGTCTAGGGTGTAGACTCGGGGCATGAAATACTTTGTATTAGAGACTTAGGTTTAGAGTGTCCTAGGATATCTGAAAGCCACATTGAGTAGAGTCTATCTCATGGGTGTTAAGCGCGCCACACTTATGAAGAGGAGGCTATGAGGCATTTTTAGGAAAATTCCCTTTATTTATAATTCTTATCGTGCGTAGAGTTTTAGACACTAATACATCCTCCAAACACGTTCTCTACCCATTTCAGATAACGGTGCCTCCCAAAAGAGGAAATGGAAGGAGGACCGTAATTGCTAACCAGCCATCCCCACCAGCTCCCGCAGCTCCTCAAGACGACCAGGTGTCCCACGCAGAATTTCAGGCTGTGATTCAGATGCTGGCCCAAGCCATGACCAACCAGGTTAATCAGCAAGTCATGGTACTAATTAATATGAATGGGTCTATAGCTGCTACTAGAGTTTGAGATTTCACTCAGATGAATCCCCTAGCATTCCACGAGTCTAAGGTTGATGAAGACTCACAATAATTTATTGATGAAGTGAAAAAGATCACCCAAATCATAAGTGTTACCCCTATAGAGAGTGTTGATTTAGACATTTATCAACTGAAAGGGGTGGCTCAGATTTGGTACAAACAGTGGAAGGAGGGAAGGTAGAATGGAGCAAGTCTGGTGGAATGGGATGAATTCATTACACCCTTTCTGGACAGGTTCTTTTCCCGAGAATTGAAGGAAGCTAAGGTTGCTGAGTTCATGAACTTGAGATAGAACAACATGATGGTAGAGCAATATACGCTGAAGTTCACTCAATTGTCACGATATGCTCCAGAAATGGTTGCTGAATCGATGGCTCGTATGCTCAAGTTTGTTAACGGAGTCTCGAATTTGGTACTGAAGGAATGCAGGAATGCTATGCTCATCAAAGATATAAACCTCTCCAGTCTCATCATTCATGCCCAACAGATATAGGCAGAAATGTTGAAGGACATAGAGAGGGAGAACAAACGGGCCAGAATCGGTCAGTTTGAGTACTCCTAGCATAGGTCAAGCGGTGGTAATTGCCCCCAGTAGTAGTAGAGGCCTCCAACACCTTCCTCAGCTAGTGCTCCATCTTCTAGGCCCTGCAAAGATAGGAGGGGTGAGACATTAGGCTTCCAGTCCCACAACCATATTTCCAGTAGCCGCGCATTTCCAACCTGCCCTAAGTGTGGCAAGAATCACCCTGGTGAGTGCCGTCCAGGAAAAGAAGGTTGTTTTGGGTGTGTCCAGTTGAGTCACAGATTGACTAGTTGAGTCCCAGATTGACAGAGTGCCCCTCAGCAGGACGGGAAAGGCCCAGTCTCCTACATCAACAGCTTCGGCAAGTTGCCTATCTCAATAGGGCACTACTTCAAGTATATGCGGTGGTTAGTGCTAGAATTGTTTCTACGCCCAACCTTCCTTGTAAGATCAGGAGATATCACTTGATGTGGTTACTGGTATATTGCGACTTTTCCATATTGATGTATATGCTTTGCTAGATCCAGGAGCCACACTCTCCTTCATGACTCCTTATGTTGTAGTTCAGTTTAATATTAGTCTAGAAATTCTCTTCGAACCATTACAGTCTCTACCCCGTTTGCTGAGTAAGTTAAAGCTAGTCGGGTATACAAAAATTGTGTAGTCTCAGCATTGAGTAAAGTTACATCTGTTGATCTAGTAGAGCTACACATGATCGACTTCGACCTTATCCGTGGCATGGACTGGCTACATTCTTGTTATGCTTCAGTCGACTACAGAACCAGAGTCGTCAGGTTTCAATTTCCTAATGAACCATTCTTAGAGTGGAAGGGTAGTACTTCAGCACCTAAGGGTCATTTCATTTTGTACCTTAATGATAGTAAAATGATTGCCAGAGGGTATCTACCACCTGGTTAGGATCAAAGATTCTAGCTTCGCTACGCCGACAATTCAGTCAGTCCTAGTTGAGAGTGAATTTTCTGATGTTTTTCTTGAGGATCTTCTTGAAGTCCCTCCTGAATAGAAAATAGACTTTGGAATAGATCATCTTCCAAATACCCATCCCATCTCTATTCCTCCTTACAGAATTGCTCCAGCTAAGCTTAAAGAGTTGAAGGAATAGTTGAAAGACCTTCTAGATAAAGGCTTCATCAGGCCCAGTATCTCTCTATGGGATGTCGCAGTCCTATTCATGCGAAAGAAAGATTGTACCCTCAAATTGTGCATCGACTATTGTCAACTAAACAAAATCACAGTTAAGAACAGGTATCCTCCACCCAGGATTGATGACTTGTTTGATCAGCTTCAAGGAGCTAGTTGTTTCTCCAAGATAGATCTTAGATCAGGATATCACCAGCTTAGGGTCAGAGAATGTGACATTCCGAAAATAACTTTCAAAACTTAGTATGGTCACTATGAATTCAAAGTTATGTCTTTTGGACTAACCAATACTCCTGCAGCTTTTATGGACCTAATAAACAGGATATTCAAGCCATACCTGGACATGTTTGTCATTGTTTTTATAGATGACATCTTGGTTTATTCCAGAATAGATGAGAAATATGCAAAACATTTGAGAATAGTTTTACAAACTTTCAGGGACCGCCAGTTATTCGTCAAAATCAGCAAGTGTGAATTCTGGCTAAAATCAGTTGCCTTCCTCGGTCATGTGATCTATAAAGAGGGTATTCAAGTGGATCCTCAAAAGATAGCAGAAGTTAAGGACTAGCCAAGACACACCTCTCTGATAGACATCAGGAGTTTCTTGGGCTTAGCCGGTTATTACAGACTGTTTATTGAAGGGTTCTCCTCCATTGTCTCCCCTTTGACCAAATTGACTCTGAAGGTGACGTTTCAGTGGTCTGACGAGTGTGAGAAGAGTTTTCAGGAGTTGAAGACTTGATTCACAACTGCTCTAGTATTAACCTTACCAGAAGGTACAGACGGGTTTGTAATATATTGTGATGCCTCCAGAGTTGGCACTGATTGTGTTCTGATGCAGCATGGTAAAGCCATAGCTTACGCCTCCAGACAACTAAAGGTTCATGAGAAGAACTATCTGACTCATGATCTTGAATTGGCAGTTGTAGTGTTAGCATTAATGATTTGGAGACATTATCTCTATAGGGTCCATATGGACGTTTTCACTGATCATAAGAATCTACAGTATGTGTTCAGTCAGAAGGATTTGAATCTTCGGCAAGGAAGATGACTGGAGTTGTTTAAGGATTATGATTTGAGCGTGTTGTATCATCCATGAAAGGCCATTATAGTGGCTGATGCCCTCAGAAGATTGTCTATGGGGAGTGTTACTCATGTTGAGGATGGTAAGAAAGAGCTGGTTAGAGATGTTCACAGACTAGCTCGGTTATGGGTCTAGTTGGTTGACTCAGTAGATGGTGGAGTTATAGTTCGGAGTGGGTTAGAATCCTCCTTGGTGGTGGAGGTTAAGCCAAATCAGGATGAAGACCTAATTTTTCTTAAGATGAAGAAAGAAGTCCTAAGGAAAGAGGTGGAAGCATTTCCCAAAGGGGGGGATGGTGTACTCCATTACTAGCGTAGCTTGTGTGTTCCATATGTAGACGATTTGAGGCAGCACATACTAACGGAAGCTCACAGAACTAGGTACTCTATCCACCCAAGTTCCACCAAAATGTACCTTGATCTACAGGAAATCTACTGGTGGAATGGCATGAAGAAGGACGTTGCAGAATTCGTGGCTAAGTGTTCAAATTTCTAGTAGGTCAAGGTTGAGCATTAGACACCTAGGGGTATGACTTAGGATATCAGTATTCCTACTTGGATGTGGGAAGAAGTGAATATGTACTTTATCATAGGCCTACCTCATACTCATCGACAACATGACTCTATTTGGGTGGTTTAGACTGGTGACTAAGTCGACATATTTTCTACTAGTTAAGACCACAGACTCAGCAGAGGATTATGCTAGAATGTACATCAGAGAATTAGTAATAATACACGGGGTTCCCTTGTATATCATCTCATATAGGGGTACTTATTTCACTTCACACTTCTAGAAGTCTTTTAAGAAAGGACTTGGTACTCAAGTTAAGCTTAGTACAACTTTTCACCCATAGACAAATGGCCAGGCTAAGAGGACCATTCATACTTTGGAGAAAATGTTGAGGGATTGTGTGATCGATTTCATGGGCAATTAGGATGATCACCTGCCTCTTATCGAGTTTGCATACAACAACAGCTACCACTCCAGTATTTAGATGGCTCTGTTTTGGCATTATATGGTAGGAGATGTAGATCTCTTATACGGTGGTTTGAGGTTGGTGAAGCTACTTTGATAGGGACTGACTTAGTTCATGAGGCCATGCAGAAGGTTCAACTTATCAAGGAACGGCTGAAAATAGCTCAAAGCCGACAGAAATCATATGCAGATGTAAGGAGAAGGGAGTTGGAGTTTGCTGTGGATGATTAGGTATACCTAAAAATTTCACCTATGAAAAGGGTGATGAGGTTCAAGAAGAAAGGAAAGCTCAGTCCTAGGTATATTGGTCCCTAAAAAAATCCTAAAACGCATTGGTAATATGGATTATGAGTTGGAACTACCTACAGAGTTAGCATCGGTGCACCCAGTCTTCCATGTGTCTCTGTTGAAGAAATGCAACAGTGATCCAGCTTCAGTTGTACTGTTAGAGAGTGTGAGTGTAAAGGATAGTCTCTCTTATGAAGAGGTTCCTATTCATATTCTAGATCATCGGGTTCATAAGCTGAGAAAAAAGGAAGTTGCTTTGGTAAAGGTTTTATGGAGTAACCAGCTAGTTGAGGGACCTACGTGGGAACCCGAAGCAGATATGTTGGCCAAGTACCCCCATCTCTTTCCTTCTGCCTCATTTTCAGCTTCATGTACAAGTTTCCTCCTTAGCACTCTATCTAGTTTCTTGGTAAGACCATGCTTAGTAGTTCCTTTCATTTCATAGAATGTGTTTACAGTTTATAAACCAGTTCAATCATGAAATTCAGTCCGGAGTCAATCACTCCGTTAATTTTCAATCTATAGTTCTCAGCTTTGGTAATACAGCTCCTTCACTACCTTTTTTCAATGTAGTCATCCTCCATTCGAGGATGAATATTCCCAGGGGGGAGATATTGTAACACCTTATACATCGGAGTGAAATATTGCAGCAAAAGGAACAAATTGTAGATTTGGTGCTAGAGTGGCGAAGGGTGTGACATTCTGTCATGCCTCTGACAGTAGAGTTGATAGCCGTCAGCCGAGCGATGGACCGTCGCTCGTGTCATTGTGGTCTATCCCTTTCATCTTTTGAGCGATAGATATCCCAACAAACTCTCAAGTGAGTGACAGCCCGTCATGGCAACCGTCACCTGGGAAAAAATTTCTAGGCCGTCTATTTTAGTGTGACGGTAGACGTGATGGTCCGTCAGACTAGTGACAACATGTCACTTGGACCATCACATGGGGTAATTTTTCGAGCAATTCTATTTAAGCCCAACAGTGGAAACGACGGACCGTCAGGCTTGTGATGGTCGTCAAACATGCAGCGACCCAAAAATTTCATGTTACACCCTGGAATTTTTTTTGATGATTATTTGATGGTTATATGTCATATTAAGGGAATTATGAGTTGTATGTTGTCCATAGGTGAGGAGGGAAACATGTGCAAAGGGAAAAGCGAAGAGTATGTGAAGTTTGTAAATAAGGGTCAACTTTAAATGGACATATC
>JACEIK010013346.1:0-26586 GCA_018107945.1 Datura stramonium
GGTCTTCCCCCGGGCCTTTTTCTAGCATGTATGGCATTCTAAAACTCTTAACCAACATGCGAATAGGCCATCTAAATATCAAGAATTTACGGGGTGTAACAATATGATATTTATGAAAAAGAGCTAACACACATTATTAGATATTTGCAGACATTCAAATGACAAATTTGGACTTAGTTGAGGCTTAAAAGAGCAAGAGTTGCTAAGACAAACTCAAAAGGAGCAAGTGCCAAAGCATAATAGAAGATGGCATCACGCAGGCACACCTGTGCAAAGGCCTACGCGATGCATAGGCAGAACCATGCATGGAGAGGCGCGGCGCGGCCCAATGTTGGCCGACTCAAAATCTACAAAATTCCAATCCAAGTTCAAGTAGGAACAGAAATTGCAAAACCCAATCCTAATCCAATCAGGAACAATGAAGACTTTAATCTACTACTATATATACCCCTTCTTAGGACATCTTAGGTGTGTAATTTTTGTGCAATTAGAGTCGAATATTGTGGAATCTTGTTAGAAACTTGAATTCACCCCTATAATTGTTGTAAGTGTGAAACACATTATTCTATACTAGTGTTGGAAGAAATCATCAAGTTCTTATAATTCTTATTAGCTTTGGAGATTTATCAAACAATTTCACATTATTGTAAGTATTTCATTATCACTTCTTATAAATCTTATGTTAATATTTCTTCAAACATTAGTGGCTAAATCTCTTAAGCTAGGGTTATAGGAACCATGATGGATTAACGGAAGTAGAAAAATGATTGAGTGGGTTGTTATTCTCTTTGTTTTAATGAGTTTTAGTGGTAATATTGAAATGTGCATATATCATCAACTTGCTTGACCAAAGAGGTTGAAGTTAGGAAAAGAGTATAGAAATGAAAATTTGAGGCTACCAACCTTCATCTAATTTACTTGAGCTATAACCGAGGATAGTTAATCCAAGACTTATGAAGAGGGAAACATATACACACCTAAAGTCTGAGAGGATTTAGGTGAAATTCATCTATGTAAGTCAAGAGACGCTAGAAGAACTTAATCGTCAGTCTTACACAAAATTCACCAGGATAGATCACTAATAAAATAAGTCTACTACGTTATAAAATCATGGGAAAAATAATTCTAGTTTTGTATCATTAATTTGATAATAACAAAATCACTGTTGAAAATTAATTTTTCTTTTATTTGCAACCCCCTTCCAAAATATTGACTGTCAATTGATTTACTCATCATTAACATATGATTTCTTTTCTATTCCCTGTGGAATCGATCCCAACCTAGTTGGATTACTATATTTGACAACGACTATTTTGTACTTTATTGAGAGGTCTAATTTGGGCGTGATCAAAGCTTCAAAGTTTTCAAAGAGATTTTTTAGCCATAGAGATTTTAAACATCTATTATATCTATAGTCAAAGTTCTTTATAAAAGATGTTTTTCAATTACCTCAGATAGGCATATTTATATGAGCATATTTTTGGGAGGCTTGCCAGGCAAATTTTTTTCCGTCAAAATGGGTCAAACCCAACCCAAGGAGTACTTTAAAGTGTAAAAACCTAATTTTTCCTCTCATTTTCATCCACTTCGCGCCACACCCCAATCTCTCTCAAAATTTCTCTCCAAAACTTCATTTTCTTCCTAAAATCTTCCAAATTTCTTCACCAAAATCATTTTAAAAAAACTCCATTTTTCTTAAGATTTCACCAAATATGGCTCTAAAATCTAGTAATGGAAATGATGTGGCTTCTTCAAGCTATGGCACTAATGGTCAAGAATGGGTCAAGAAGCACAAAATGAGGAAGCTAGTATGCCACAACAACCACTACAATGTTATGGACTCCGTTGGGTCACGGAGGAAAAAGGCAAAAAGTGGTTCAAAGATTAAAAAAAAAGAATCAAAAAATTTTCATGAATTATTTATTGATAGAGATAGCTTAGCATCCGAATTTCCTCATATTATTGATAGAATACATACTCTTGGGTTGGATTTTATGTTTAATGATTTGGGGGGATGTAATTTAAATATAGTGAGGAAATTTTTGGCAAATTAGGAACCTAAAAAAAGAATTAACCAAGTCAAGATTAGAGGGAAAATTGTGAATTTTACCCCTGTTGCTTTGAATAGATTGCTTGATACTCCTAGTATTGACCCATAATCGATGAAAGACCTTATCTTGAGACCTCCTTATAGAGAGATTAGACATACTCTCAGTAGCCCGAATTCCGTAGCAAGGTGAGCCCTCCACCAACAGTACGGGTGGTATCACGTGTCTTTTCCTTACGGGAACATGAGTAAGGAGGCTAGAATATGGTTGAAAATTGTTTGTGCTTGCTTGGTGCCTGAGAAGCATGTGACACATGTGACTAGGGAGAGAGTTTGTCTTGTCTTTGCTTTGATGATCGAGAGGCCAGTAAATGTTGGGGGTGATAATCAAGGAAATTTTAAGGAGACAAGGGTAAAGAAGGCCACAAAGATTTAGTTTTAGGGGTATCTTGACCCTATTTCTAAGAGAATATCATATTGATGAGGAGATGGTTGATTATAGGTAACGGTATGACCAAAAGGGGCTATATGTGACAAAGACGAAGGAGCCCGAGGATTTATATGGTTGTGTGCTATCTATCAGTGAGCGCAATGCGCACATTGATAATGTTCTTATGACTTAAAAATGCTGCACCTGAGGATGAGCGAGGTGACGGAGGAGTAGCTACAACATCTAAATATGGACTACCCATTGAGAAAATATCTAGAGCTCTCTGCAGAGTTGGGCTAGGTTTTGAGGAGCCCTTTGATGATGACTATGCTACTGATGAGGAGAAGGCTTGAGTTGACTCCGATTTGGAGTCTGATGGTGATGATGGAGATGACTTAGAGATGAGGGAAGCTGCTTATGCCCCTACAGAAGACGAGGATTAGACCCAGTGAGTTCTTCTTTCACCTTTTTTTACTTGTGCTTTATTGTTTTAGCATTTAAGACATTGTTGAAGACTATGTGCGGTGTGGGAGAAGTAAACTTCCTTATACCATGTATGCCTTAATCGCTAAATTTGTTCATGATAAGCCTAGATTTTTTTGTGATACATAACTTATTCATGCAAGATTATAGTATTTTTATGATGTTTTTAGGTTTTATTTTTATTTGGGTTCCCCCGGATTTTTGTTTTCGGTACGTTTCTGGTGGATAGTTCCTTAGAACCTATTAGAGGGTCTATATTTTTTTTGAGTCATAGTCATGACTATTCCCGATGATGGATAGATGATGCCGCCCAAGCGTATGAAAGCGCACGTGGTCATCAAGTAATATAGGACTGGAAGTCTCGCTTATCGATCCCTCAAAGACTTGTCAGTTTAATCATTTATGGTTACTTCTTTATTTTGCTATTCTACCAAAGTTGAAATGGGGAATGATTTAAATAATTGAACTACTAAAACATTAAATATAAATTTAACTAAACTTGTTGCAAACTTGGTTTTACTTCAGATGATGATAAAAATCTTAGGACGTGTTAGATGTGTAATTTTAGTGCAATTTAGAGTCGAATATTGTGGAATCTTGTTAGAAAATTGAATTCACCCCTTATTCTTAGATCATAATTGTTGAAGTATGATATGTTGTAAGTTTACAGCACTTTCGACGCTTAAAACTAGGAAAATAGCATGTACTTAGGTGTGTTTATATGGATATGAGGTGCTTTTACTTTGTTTTTAGGGAAAATAGGTGTTGGAGTGAAAATGTTCAAAAGTTGCAGAAAAGAGGCCAAGTACTAATCTCAGTACGAGCCGTACCAAGATTGAATGACCCATACTGAGGCTCGTGGAAAATCCTAGAAGATTGGTACAAGGCAAAGGCAAAGTACAACTCTCACTACAAGTCGTACCATCCTGGTACGAGCCGTAACTTGAGTCGTAGAATACTTCATAGAAAATTGCAAAGTTGAAGTCTCCTGATACGGGTAGAAATTATGGATCGTAGCATCTACCTACGATCCGTACTAGGAGTCGTGGAGAACTTCAGACATTTTTTGGACTTGGCAGATCTCATGTTATGACAAGTTGTAATGAGTCGTAGGAGCAAGGTATGAGGCATACCAAGAAAATCGTATAAATCTTCAGAATATGCCATAGTTCTCAGTATCAAACCACAACTTGATTGTATGACTTGTAGGATCTTGTTATGAGTCGTACCAGAGGCCAACATTTAGCAAATTCTGAAGAATCCAAGGGATGTACAAGACAAGGCACAACCTATACAATCCTGTTACGGGTCGTATGTAATGTCGACACCAGATTTGTATTTCCCTATTAACTTAGGAAAAGGATTTTATTATCTGTATAAATACTTTTTAGGTTTCTTTTAATTCAAAATTCGTTAGAGAAGTAGTTAGAGGAAGTTCATTATCAGTTTGTAATTAGTTTTGACAATATTGGAGAGCAATTCTTGAGACCTTAACTTGGATTTTCTCAATTGTTCTAGAAATTCTTGAGACCTTAACTTGGATTTTCTCAATTGTTCTAGAATTTGTTCAACATCTTTTATTGCAATTTTCAAAGCAGGTTTTCTTTTAATCATCATTGTAAGTATTCAATTATGTGTTTGTCTATGAATACTAATCATAATCTCACAATCATGAAAGGCTAAAACCTCCATAACTATGGTTGTGGGAACTATGGTGGATTAACGAAATAGGGTTACACAAAAGTGATTTGAAACCAATGCTAAGCGCTTGTATAATATTTTCATCATCTTTAACATTTTTTAATGAAGTGCAACATTAATACTTTCCCAAATTCTTTACTTTCTTGAACCTAGAGAAATAGAGATTAGGTAAAGAGAATTACAACAAAGCGTTGATTTTTATGATTATTGTATAACTTGAGTTGCGGACGCAGGATAGTTCATTTGGAAAAAATTGATAACGGTTAAATTAAAATTGCTCATGAGACCTAATCCAGTGATTGAGTATAGTCATCAAATAGGGACGAACCAGTCGTTTGGATGAACCCTAGTTATCAGTTCTACAAGTAAGCATTGAGATAGATCACGAGTGTAAACCCCAAATAGTTATGAACCCATGAGGAACACTTACCCTAGTTATTGCAAATCTTGATAAACAACAACTAATTTTCACTCTTGTTTTACAATTGTTTTCTATAAATCCCCCAATTTGGAGATAACATACCTAAAAGCTTAAATACCTGCATTAGTCTAGTTCATACCATATTCCCTGTGGGTTCGACCCCAACCTTTGTTGGGTTCTTTATTGTCAATGTTCTCTTCATATTTTATCAGGAGTGTGAGTTTGAGTGTTATCAAAAAGTAGTGTCGTTGCCAGGGAATACGGCTAAGATTAGATTAATTGCTTGTGTTTAACTTTTGGTTGTTCTTTCCTCATTTATGTTTTCTTTTTGTTTTTGACACCCACATGTTGTCTCTTGGTGAATGGAAGTACTCGACGGAGCGAAACCTCCTGAATCCTTTGGATCTTGAAATAGAAAGGACACTACGAAGAATGGAGAACCAAGAGCAAAGAGATGCCCGTCTTGCTGAAAAAGCTAGGCAAGTCGAGCTAGCTTGGCAAGCTATACTTCAGGAAGCTGAAGATGCTCTGGATGAAGTTGTAAACTCTGGCCGCCATAGAAGGGGCGACAGAGGCCAGAGATCGCCCCTTAGTTCTTTGATGAGGATGACTCGAATATTTATGAAGTTGAGTCAACTAGAGCTACCGTACCACTACCTTTGCCTGTTGGGGCAAAGTTTGACATCACTAGCACCATGATACAGTTGTTGAATATGAAAGGGGTTCTTAGTGGTCATGCAGCTGATGATGTTGACCTGCACTTAATGAACTTCGTCGGATATGCAAGGCATACAGGTTGCCCGGTGTCAGTGAGGATGCAATAACGTTGAGACTATTCCCTTTCTATCTTTCTAGGGAGGCGACTTTACGGTTATCGGAGTTTCCCAACGACTTTATTACCAACTGGAGGGAGCTCAAAGAGGCTTTCCTTGAAAGGTTCTTCCCTCCCTCTAGGATGCTACAAATCTACAATTTTCAACAACTAAAAACGGAGACACTTCGTGAAACCTAGTTGAGATTTAAAAAGAAGTTGACCAAGTGCCCAAACCATAAAATTCCTGATGATAGTTTGTTGAAGATTTTTTACAGGTCCTTGAACAACAACACAAAAGCTATGGCAGATACTGTGGCGGTAAGAGCACTGATGAGTCACTCGTGGGAGCAAGCTGCCATTATTCTTGATAGAGTGACTAAGACTAACAAGGCCTGGCACACTAGGGAAGCGTAAGCAGCTGCGGGTACATATGTTGTTGGTATGACTGCAAACCAACGAAAGAACGAGAAGGAGCGTGATCAGGAGTTGGCCCACATGAGTACATCATTAGTCCTGCTCACAAAGCATATCATGGGAGCTGGAGCCAAAAAGTTAAATGTAGTGGGATCTCAGGGACAAGAACCGGGGCTAAAGCATTCAGATTCTGAGGACGAAGAAAACTTCTTGGACAACCAGGTGGCAGGTTTTCAGGCCAACACCCAAGGGTTTGGACAGGACACTTGGCGCCAAGGTTTCAAAAATCAAGGTTGGAACCATTATCGGGACAACTAAAACCTATGGGTAAAAATATAGGAGTCGAGGTCGTGAGCGAGAGGGAGAATAGAGTAGTAATGATGGTTACCACAACGACCGGACAGGATTGTATGTGCCTCCTTATGCACGTGAGGGAGAGGCTGGACAGTCAAAATTAGAGAGCATGATGGTTGAGATGTTCAAGAAGGTGAGATCCACTGAGGAGAAGCTAAAAGACATTCATGGAGATATATCTAGCATGGGCCAGAGAGTTGAGTCGCATGCCACAGCCATCAAGCAAATCGAGCAGCAGCTGGATCAACTGTTGGCATCCCTGAACCCTAGGAAAAAGGGAATACTACCTAGCAACACAATCCAAAATCCAAAGAATGATAGTCACTGTATGGCTATGATGACTAGGAGTGGAAAGACCATGGTTGATCCTCCTCTGCCGGTTGTAGTTGAAATGCAAAGGAAGAAAGAGATCGTGATTGATGATGATGATGAGGTTACTGAGGAAGAGCTTAAGGAAGAGGTTGAGTTGATTGAGGCTCCAGTTGGTGAAAAGGAGTCTAAAGCTGAAAAGGGTAAGAAAAAAGGGGCCACGCAACTCTATAAGGCTATCCCACGACAACCGCCACCATTCCCTCAAAGAATGAAGAAGAAGGCGGAAGATGGTAAGTTTCAGAAATTTGTTTCCATGCTTAAATAATTATCTGTAAACATACCATTGGTTGAGGCATTGGAGAAGATGCCTGGACACGCCAAATTTATGAAGGACCTTGTTACCAACAAGAGGTCCGTGAGCTCTGAGCCAGTGGATAACTTGTATCATTGCAGTGCCATAGCCTCACGGGTCCTTGCCCATAAAAAGGAGGATCCAGGTGCCTCCACCATTCCATATACTATTGGTAACATTAAGTTTGCGAAGGAACTCTGTGACTTTGGGAGAAAGAATCAATCTGATGCCATTAGCTGTGTTCAAGCAGCTAGGCTTGGGATCCTCCATGCCAACTACTATGCGGTTGTTGATGGTCGACCGTATTGTGAAGAAGCCTGTGGGGATCCTGTTTGATGTATTTGTCAAGGTGGATAGATTCATATTCCAGGGGACTTCCTGATCCTAGATTGCGAGGTTGACTTTGAGGTCCCCATCATTTTGAGGCGACCATTCCTTGCCACTGGGAGGGCTTTAGTAGATGTTGAGGCAGGACAACTGAAATTTAGACTTAATAAGGAGGAGGTCACTTTTAATTTTTACTGGTTAATGAAGCAGCCCAATGAGTTTAGGGTGGTCTCAACAATCGAGGATGATTCTGAGTTTCTTGACGAAGTCTGAATAGTCAAGAGACTTACGTTGTGCCATGACGTTAAATTAGGCGCTTCTTGGGAGGCAACCCATGAGGTGATTTGGTGAATTCTAAGTAACTCAACCACTTGTGTCATGTCGCGACGTTAAATCAAGCACTTCTTGGGAGGCAACCCAAGTTTATTGACTTATGTGTGCTCACTGTGCAGGTGAAACAAAAACAGGGTGCAAAAGAATTTCAGTTCAAACTAGTACTACGAGCCTCAGTACGACTCATAAGAGCATTGTACGGGCCATAGTATGAGTCGTGGTGAGAAGCAATGATATGTCTTGGTGCATGAGTTCATGGCACGGTTGGTCCTATGACTCGTAACTCCATTGTACAGGTTGTAGTATTCACTGTAGGTATGAACTATGCAAAGGATGGAACTATAGTCAAGGTGACCTACGAGTCGTGGTATGGTTCGTACCTCTGTGGTATGAGTTGTATGATGTGCTCATAGGTCCACAGGTAAGTTTTCTTAAACTTCTACTATGAGTCCTAAGAACGAGTCATACGTCCAACCTACAACTTGTGGTACGAGTTGTGATAGGCCAAATTCTGTAAATCGACCCCACTCGACCCGAATTCTTAAAATTCACCCTAACATATTTAAAATCCAAATATTTTGGGCCCATTTACCACGCAAACATACCTTGAACTCACGATTACCTCCCAGGAATCCCTCACACCTGTAACTCAAGAAAAATCACCATAAAGCTTATATTTGTGCACGATTAACACTGCACAAGTCGAATTCTTACCCTAGTCACTGACTCACGCACGAAGTTGAGCAACATTTTGCAAAAATCAAGTAAGTAGTTATGATTTGAGTTGAGTAAAAACACCTTTGTGATTATATGAACTTGCTTATCAACTGTGATTCCTCAAAATTCATGAAAATAGATGAGGAAAATGATCAACAGCTTGTTGTGTGATTGTGTTGGCTGGGTAGAATTCGAAAATTCTTAGAACTCAAACATAAATTGTAAAGAATTGAGTTACGGGTTGTGAATCATAATGGAAGAACTGGGTTGTTGTAAAAGTATGAAAAATGCATGTCTGGACTGGGGAATTCTAAGTACCCAACACTAAATTGAACTTACCTACACAACTGACTTGAACAAAGGCAAGGACAGGCTTCACAATCCTTCCTATGACTCGTGGTTTTATACTATAACTCATAGGATGGCTCATTGGGACTGTACCAAGCCGAATGTATGTAAATTAATTGGCATGTAACCTAGTACGACCCGTGGTACCCTACTATGAGTCATACCTAGTAATCATACCAGAATTCTGAAAGGGTCAAAGTCCAAAGGCAACTGTATGACCCTTACTATGACTCGTGGAATCGACTTACGGGTCGTACCATGAGTCATGGAAAAATACAAAATAATGGTTTTCAAGGGGTATCCTCATGTGACTTGTGGTACGGATCGTACCTTCATGGTATGAGTCGTACCTTCATGGTACGAGTCATAACTACGATCCATGATACTACGAGTCTTAGTACAGACCGTACCTTCTAGGTACGGATCATGCTGAATACCTGTGGAAAAATTCAGAGGGTATTTTCTTGTTTTCTTTTTCTCAAATATGAAGTTCTAACCCTTTTTCTCCACAGGTACAATGACTATGAAGATAAAAGAAATCAAAGACGCTAAAGACAAAGCAGTCAAGGCAAAGATAGCTGCTCTGAGGGCGTTGAGAGATGAGCCCTCCGACTCTGAACATGCAGGCAACTCTCCCAGTGCTTTAGTGGAAGAGTACAGGGTTGATACATCTGACACCGATGGGACACGAACCACTAGGGCTCAAGCTAAAGCTCAAACCTAGGCGGCTACTGCCACATCTGTCGACGCTTCCCAGTCTAAAGAGGGAGCTGAGGAACAGGTCCAAGAGTTTGGCAGTGGCTCTAATGATGATGAGGGGTCCGAGGAGGCCCAATCTAGAGATGGAGATAGTGAGTCCGAGCCTGAAGATGAGGCAACTGATGAAGAGGGTGAGCAAAATCCACCTAGGGAGAACCGCACTATTCAGTGGAGAGTACCCGATGCGTAAGAGATCTATGAGCAGGGTCTCTCTCTCATCGCCAAAAACCACCCTAGGCGGAGTATTCAAGAAGAACCGCGGATCCTCACCAATGCACTGAATGAGGTGGAGGAGATGAAGAGGATATTTAGATTCTACAAATTCAAGTGGATGGATAGAGCCCCCGATCAATACAATTTAGAGATAGTCCGGGAGTTTTATGCCAATTATTTGGCCACTATGGAGCAGAAAGCAAAGGATGGGAAAAAGTTAAAAGATTAGTCCAAGTTGGAGAGTGTAATGGTGCGAGGCCGCACTATTGACATATCCAAGTGTACTATTGCTCGGGTATTATATGGACCTCAGTTCATACCACCACAGACTATACCTGAGTTTGACTACCGCGTGGATGCCGTGAAGAAGATTAAGCAGATAGGTTATGAGGAGAGGAAAATCAAATAAAGTGGTTGTCTAGTGTCATTGTCGAGGATAAGGAAGATGCAGAATGAGTGACTAGTGGAAAGCAGGTCACCAAAAATTTGCTGAATTTCATAGCAAAGGCCTGTTGGACGCTAGTTCGCCACAGGTTGGCACCGAATGTAAATGAAAACACGTTCAGTGCAGATAGAGCAGCATTGTTGGCATGTATCATCTCAAGATACGCCATCAATATTTCGAGGATCATTGCAGAGGAGATTCGAGATCAGGCTATGGGATTGAGCACTGCTATCCCATTCCCGAGCCTCATGGTCAGATTATGTATGGAGCAGGTCTTAAGGTGCATGATGAGGCAGAGCGATTGATTAGAGGGAAGAGGATTGTAGATATTGCGCTCATTCAAGATGAGATAAACTCGGTGAGATGGGCTAGACTTCACACTGCAGTCCTACTACCTCGAGCATCTAGGGGTGAGCAAGTTGATGGCCCCACTACAGCGGAGACGGATGAGACATCGGTTATAGAGGCTGGTCATTTAGAGGTGGCTCCTAGCACATATGCCACACCTCCTATGAGTCTTCCGAGACAAACCCTAGTAGGATATATGGTAGTGCCTCAGGGCTATCTGCAAAAGATGCCGAAGAGACTGACTGTGACCGAGAGAAAGGTGCAGTCAATGATAGAGAATATGAAGCCTTGGGTGAAGGCTGAGATTGAGGCAGCCGCACGGGTATTGCATGCCCGACTAGATATCTTTGAGTGCCACTTCAATGAGCACATGTCAGAGTAGACTGACATAGGTAGTCTACATGAGGAGTTGGGGACTCTTCGGAGCCAAGTGACCGAGCTGTCATCTCGACAACTGGCAATTCTAGTAGTTCCCACTCTTCCTAACTTTGATATTGAGATTGATGATGCACTTGACTTGGTGACATATTGGGAGTTGACTAGAGTAGAGGGAGGAAAAGGGAAGAAGAGGATCTCAGAGGATGTTGGAGATAAGACCCAAAAGAAGAAGAAAAAGAAGGAGAAGAAAGAACGCAAGTGGGCAAGAGTGGAGAGTCAGCAGATTCACGACGAGCATAGGTCAGAGCTGCTTGAGAGAGCTAGAGGAGCGAGTAGCTCCACCACTGCCCATGTTGAGATTGCAGGTGGATATGACCCTTCGGGAAAGTCATATTCAGCCACAGTTGTTACCGAGACTGCTGAGGGGGTGACCATTTCCTCCATAGATGCACCATTGAGTGCGCCGTCCATCGGTAGCACCATGGATGTAGCGGAGGTACCACCTCCGCGAGATGAAAGGATCTCTTAGTGCACCACAGGAATGTCTCTTTATCTTGTGTTTTATATTCTGTGCTTCCGGGATGAAGCACGCTTTTCAAAAGGGGAGAGGGTGTAACTGTATTTTTAGGATTTTTGATTCATTCGAGGGTTTTTCTTATCGTGTTTCTTTTCCTTAAGTCATGCTATCTAGTAAAACCAGCATGTTTAGGATGTTTTTATTTAATTAGAAAGTAGCTTAGGATTACTCAGCCAACAAAATGCACTAGTTTTGAAGTTTTGAAAAAAATGAACCTGTTTAAAATATTTTGGATGTTAGTTGTACTTGTTGATTGCAAAGCATGATTACTGTGGATCTTTTTATGTCATTTAGTGGATTAGCATGAGTAGTTATAGTTAGTCATATATGAACCAGATAGGTAGAATGAATGCAAAACATGTACCATGAGTAAGTGAGGATCAATACTTAGTTCAATACTGCGTAGAGGATCTAGAACTTGCCGTTATTGGTCTTTACATAGGTTTTAGGATGGTTGGTTAGGAAAGTATCATAGGCCATTTTTGTTTATCCCACTTTAGCTTAAATTTCCCTACCAAAATGATTTGGTTCCCTTGATCCCGAGTTTGAGCAGTAAATTAACCATTTTTCTTTGATTAACCGATTAACCTTACCCATTTTTTATAATGAACCTATTTTATATTTGGTCCCTCCATGAACATTATGAACCTCAACTCAGGTAAAATGCTTAAGTTGAGGGTAGCTATAGTAAGGGTGCATAGACTGTGGGGAGGTGAAAAAGGGAAAGAAAGAAAAAAGGGTTGAAAATGAGGTGTAGTGTGAAAAAGAAAAGAATGAAAAATGAGCTGAAAATGCAATATGCAAAGAAACAAAAAAGAGCTAAAAAAGACAAAAAAAATCCACCACACTCACACATGCTAGAAATTGGAGAAAAGGCAGAAACAAAGTGAAAAAGTGAGGCCACAAATATGTAGTGCCAAGGAGGGTTTAGTCACTAAATTTCATATTTACCATACCCATCCCGATGCCTACATTACAAGCCAAATAAATTCCTATAGTGATCCTAGCCTAACTTCCTAAAAAGCCAAAGTAGAGAAAATGAGGGCAAGCCTATGGTATCCGATGTGCAGTATTTGGAAATTCCTTATGAGAGTGAGAGTCTTACTTGTTTAATCCCAAGTTTCATATTTTTATATATTTGTGAGTTGGGGACTTCATTTGTTGTGAGGGTACATGGTTTGTATTTTATTCTGCCAGTTGTCTGTGTGAAAAGCATATTGGTAATAACTTGATTCTCTACTAATAACTAGATGACATATTTTGATCCTTGTTTATCATGATTTGTGGTCACTCGATGTGTGTAGCTAATTTGGTTTACATGGAGAAGGGTCAAAAGTTGGTGTTCATAGTGCAAGTTTTGATTGGTGTTGGCTGTAGTATCCTAGGTTTATTTTCTAGTTAAGCGTCGTTTTTAGTTTTTGTTTTCTTTGCTTGAGGACATGCAAAAGTCTTAAGTTGAGGGTGTTGATGTGCTATGAGTTCACAACATTTTCGATGCTTAAAAATGAAAAAACAGCATGGACTTAGGTGTATTTATATGGATATGAGGTGCTTTTACTTTGTTTTTAGAAAAAATACGTGTTGGAGTGAAAATGTGCAAAAGTTATAGAAAAGTGTAGAAAAGAGGCCAAGTACTAATCTCAGTACGAGCCGTACTAAGACTCATAGAAAAGCCCAGAATATTGGTACAAGGCAAAGGCAAAGTATGACTCTCAGTATGAGTTGTACCATCCTAGTACGAGCCGTAACTTGAGACGTAGAATACTTCAGAAAAAATTGCACAGTTGAAGTCTCCGGATACGGGAAGCAATTACAGATCGTAGCATCTACCTAAGACTCGTACTAGGAGCCGTGGATAACTTTAGAGATCTTTGGGACTTGGAAGATCTCATGTTACAACAAGCAGTTACGAGTCGTAGGAGCAAGGTACGAGGCATACCAAGAAATTCGTAAAAATCTTCAGAAGATGCCAGAGTTCTCAATATCAAACTACGACATGATTGTACGACTCATAGGATTTAGTTACGAGTCGTACTAGAGGTCAAAACTTAGCAAATTCTGCATAAGCAAAGGGATGTACAAGACAAGGCACAATCTGTACAATCCTGTTACGGGTCGTTTGAGGAGTCGTATGAACTGTCGGCACCAGATTTGAATATTTCCCTGTTAACTTAGGAAAAGGTTTTTATTATCTGTATAAATACTTTTTAGGTTTATTTTAGTTCAAAAGTCGTTAAAGAAGTAGTTAGAGAAGATTCATTATCAGTTTGTAATTAGTTTTGATAATATCGGAGAGCAATTCTTGAGACCTTAACTTGGATTTTCTCAATTGTTCTTGAATTTTTTCAACATCTTTTCTTGCAATATTCAAAGCAGGTTTTCTTTCAAGCATTGATGTAAGTATTCAATTATGTGTTTGTCTATGAATACCAATCATAATCTTACAATCATGAGAGGCTGAAACCTCCACAACTAGGACTGTGGGAACCATGATGGATTAACGAACTAGGGTTACACAAAGTGACTCGAAATCAATGCTAACTGTTTGTATTGTATTCTCTTCATCTTTAACATTTATTAATGAAGCGCAACATTAAAACTAGTCGGAATTCTTTACTTGCTTGAACCTAGAGAAGTATAGATTAGGAAAAGAGAATTACAACAAAGCCTTGATTTTTATGATCATTGTATAACTAGAGTTGCGTACGCAATATAGTTAATTTGGAACAAATTAAAAATGGTTAAACTAAAATCGCTCATGAGATCTAACCCGGTGATTGATTATAGTCATCCAATAGGGACGAACCATTTGTTTGGATGAACCCTAGTTATCAGTTCTTCAAGTAAGCATTGGGATAGATCACGACTGCAAACCCGAAGTAGTTATGAACCTATGGAGAATAATTACCTTAGTTAATTGCAAATCGTGATAAACAACAACTGATTTTCACTCTTGTTTTATAATTGTTTTCTAGAAACCCCCCAATTTGGAGATAACATACCTAAAAGCTTAATACCTGCATTTGTCTAGTTCTTACATATTTCTTGTGGGTTTGACCCCAACCTTCGTTGGGTTCTTTATAGACAATATCCACTTCATACTTTATCAGGAGTGTGAGTTTGAGCATTATCAAAGTGTGAAACACATTATTCTATACTAGTGTTGGAAGAAATCATCAAGTTCTTGTAATTCTAATTTGTGTTGAAGATTTGTCAAAGAATTTTACATTATTGTAAGTATTTCATTGTGACATCTTATAAATCTTATGTTATTATTTCTTCAAACATGAGCGGCTAGATCTCTTGAGATAAGGTTTTTGGAACTATGATGGATTAACGGAAGTATGTAAAATAGAATAGTGATTCTTGAATGGTGAATTGAGTGAATTATTATTCTCTTCGTTTTAATGAGTTTTAGTAGTTGCAAACGTTGAAACATATATGTATCATTAACTTGCTTGACCAAAGAGGTTGAAGTTAGGAAAAGAGTATTAACAATAAAAATTTGAGGCTACCAACCCTCATCTAATTAACTTGAGCTCTAACCAAGGATAGTTAATCCAATACTTATGACGAGAAAAAAATACACACCTAAAGTCTGAGAGAATTTAGGTGAAATTTATCTATGTAGGCCGAGAGACGTTAGATGAACTTAATCGTCTATTGTAAACAAAATTCACCAAGATAGATCACTAATAAAATAAGCCTATAATATTATAAAATTATGAGGAACACAATCCTAATTTTGTATCATTAATTTGATAACAACTCAATCACTGTTTAAAATTACCTTTTTTTATTTGCAACTCCCCTTCTGAAATATTGACTACCGGTTGGTTTACTCATCATTAACATATTATTTCTTCCCTATTCTCTGTAAGATCGACCTTAACCTAGTTGGGTTATTATATTTGACAGCAACCGCTTTATACTTTATTGTGAGGTGTAATTTGAGCGTGATCATATTTTGATGTCGTTGCCGAGGAATATAGTGTTGAAATAGTTAATTGGTGTTTAAATTTGGCTTGTAGTCTTTATTTTGTAATTTACATTTTGGTTTTGTTTTTGATTTATCACAAGATAGCATGGCGAACCCTATGACAAAACTTAATTTCCCATCAGAGGAGATGACTGAAGCACAACGAGCAGAAGTTGTGCGACAGGCAGAGGAAGCACAACTAGCTACTACAGTCATGAACTTTGTCGCCTCCTTCACAAAGAGGAAAAGACAAAACCTCCCTCATCATCATAAGTGTAATGCTATGAGGAATGTACTCTTTGAGGGGGAGTACGAGCAAGAAGAAGTTGGTTACACTGGAGTCATTGTTCTACCCCCTTGCCAACTAATGACAAATTCGATGTTACAAGTACAATGATGCAATTGCTGAGTATGAAGGGGTTTTTCAATGGTTTGTCTGGTGAAGATCCTAACCAGCACCTGATAAATTTCACTGGGATATGCAATACCTACATATTTCAAGGGTTTCCCAAAAGGACATTAGACTCAGGCTATTCCCTTTGTCACTAGTAGGAGAAGCCACTTTGTAGCTGAATGAGCTTTCAGACGAGTCTATTACTACCTGGGCAGAGCTAACTGCAGCATTATTGGAGAGGTTTTTTTCACCCTCATGGATGATTCAATTGAGGGATGAAATTAATAATTTTAAACAGTTACCTTGGGAAGCCTAACATAAGGTATGGATAAGATTTTAAAAGAAGCTCAAGCAGATGGGATATCACTGACTGCCTCAAATAAAGTTGCAGCAGATGGGATACCAGAGGGGTCCATGACGGCCCACATTTTTGTAGAAGCTAGTGAAATACTAAATAAGATGACGAAGACCAACATGGCATGGCACACTAGAGAATCTGAGATCGCTGCAATAAACTATTCTGGAGGCATGACATCAGAGCAGCGGAAGAAAGAAGAACATGACCTAGATATGACCCATCTAAAGGCCCAGTTAGAACTGATCACCAAGTATCTAACAATAATGAACACATAAAAGGTGCGTGCAGTGAATGCTCAAGAAAAGGGGCCCAGGTATGAAGATCACTACCCTGATGTGGAAGAGGAGGTTAAATTTTTCAATAATCAGGGTATTTCCGGGCCAACACCCAAGGATATAACCAAGATTCTTGGAATCAAAGCCAAGGAAATCAAGGTAGGAACTACTATGGGAACAAAAATTATGATAGTTCTGGGGTCAGAGATAGGGACCAAGGTGCATGGCAAAATAGAGATGCCCCTAAAAATGACAGGAATGGAATCTATGTACCTCCAAGAGCTAGAGAGTTTGCTGCAAATGATTCTGGTACAACAAGGTTGGAGGACATGATGAGTCGAATGATGAGAAAAATTGATTCCACTAAAGTAGGAGTCAAAGAGATGAGGGGTGAGCTATCAAGCTTGAGTTAGCTGGTAGACTCACATTCGACCTCCATAAAGCAACTAGAGCAGCAGTTGGGGCAAATTTCGGCAGTGCATAGTCAGAGACAACAGGGCACCTTGTGTAGCAATACCGTTCCTAACCCTCGGTATGAGGGTCATTGCATGTGATCATGACCCAAAAAATTAAATTACTGAAGTCTGAGTAATCAAGATACCTGCATCGTGTCGCGACATTAAATCAAGAGCTCCTTGGGAAACAGCACAAGGTATTTTAATTATTGATTTTTTAGAGTTGATTTATTTGTTAAAGTGTGCAGGAATTAAGTCATAAACTATGAAAGAATTTTTAAGCATAACAATTGAAAATAGGGTGCACAAAAACACAACCCTATATGCACGGCCAGGCACGATGTGCTGGGCCAATGTCGTATGGAGGCACAGCGCGTAGGCCAGCCTGCACAGGCATAGGCGTGACGCAGAGCCCATCCGATGCATGGAATGGCGCGACGTCGGGAGGCTTCCCAAGTAAAAAAATTTCAATCAAAACGGGTCAAACCCGACCCAAAGAGTACTTTAAAGTGTAAAAACCTAAAAAAAAATTCTCCCACTTTCTGCCACTTCGCAGGGCACACCCCACTCTCTATCATAATTTCTCTCCAAAACATCATCTTCTTTCCAAAATCTTCTAAATTTATTTACCCAAATCATTAAAAAGAACTCCATTTGTCTTAAGATTTCACCAAATATGGCTCCAAAATCTAGCAAAGGAAAGGGTGTAGTTTCTTCAAGTCTTGGCACTAAGAGGTCAAGAAGCACAAAATGAGGATGCTAACATGCCACAACAACCACTACACCATTATGGACTCTGTTAGGTCATGGAGCAAGAAGGTAAAAAGTGGTTCAAAGATCATAAAGAATCAAAATATTCTCATGAATTATTTATTGATAGAGATAGCTTAGCATCTGAATTTCCTCATATTTTTTATAGAATACATACTCTTGGGGTTGGATTTTGTGTTCAATGATCCGGCTGAATGTAATTTAAATATGGTGAGGAAATTTTTAGCAAATTAGGAACCTAAAAAAAGGACTAACCAAGTCAAGATTAGAGGTCAAATTTTGAATTTTACATTCGCTGCTTTCAGTTGCAGTTAATAAATATTACTTGACTATATTAAGCCCATTACAGCTTTAGCTTCCACATTACTTTATTGTGTTCTCAGCTATTAGTAAGTCAGGCCAAGGGTTCTCTTAGATCACTAGGTGGTCTGAGTGCCGGTCGCACCCAAGGTGTAGGCTCGGGGCATAACAGTGAATACATATTGTAGGTTGTGATGGTTAGTAAACACCTCACAATGAGCACCATATAGATAATGCCTCCAGATTTTCAATGCAAAAACCACAGCTGCCAACTCTAGGCCATACGTAGGGTAGTTCTTCTCGTGTACCTTCAGTTGCCTGAAAAAATATGCAATGACTTGATTTCCCTATATTAACACAACACCCAAACCAGACCTAAGCCATCACAATAAACTATAAAGTCTTTACCTTCCATCAGCAACGTCGAGATAGGGGTTGTAGTCAATAGGGTCTTGAGCTTCTGAAAGCTCTCTTCACACTCATCTGACCATTAAAAAAGTATATCTTTCTGAGCCAGTCGGGCCAACCAAGATGCGATAGTAGCAAAGCCCTTCACAAACCAGTGATAGTAGCTAACCAACCTTACAAAACTACGAACTTCTACCCTAGCATGGGCCTAGGCCAATTCCTGACTGCCTCCACCTTCTGCAGATCCACCATAATTCCCTTCTTTGAGACCACATATCCTAAAAAGAATACTGATTCCAGCCAGAACTCACACTTGGAAAACTTTGCATACAACTATTTCTCCTTCAACCACCCAGGACAATCCTTAGATGATCCTTATGTTTTTGCTTACTCTTTGAATATATCAGGATGTCATCAATAAAGACAATTATGAATGAATCCAGGTAAGGCTTTAAAATCCTATTCATTAGACTCATAAAAGCAGCTGGAGCATTAGTAAGTTGAAATGACATAACCAAAAACCTGTAGTGCCATACTTGGTTCAAAAAGCCATTTTTGGAATGTCCTCAGCACGAATCTTCAACTGGTGATAACATGATCTCAAGTCAATTTTTGAGAACACGGACGTCCCCTGGAGTTGATTGAACAGGTTATTTATCCAGGAAAGAGGATATTTATTCTGAATGGTGACCTTATTTAATTGATGGTAGTCAATGCACATCCACATACTATCATCTTTCTTCTTAACAAAAAACACCGGAGTACTCCACAGAGAGATAGTCAAACAAATGAACCTTTTACTAAGCAATTCCTGCAACTATTCTTTCAACTCTCTCAACTCCGTTGGTGCCATCCGATATGATGGTATGGAAATAGGTCGAGTCCCTGGCTCTAAGTCTATGAATAAATTAATGTTGTAGTCTGGTTGCATACTAGGAAAATTCGCCGAAAATACCTCTAGGAACTCCCCAACAATCGAAACTAACTCAATAGGAGGAACTTCTATACTAGTATCCAAACATGGGCTAGATAAGTCGAACACTCCCGCTTTACCAGTTTTCAAGCACGAATAAATGAAATGATTTTCTTAGGAGAAGAGCTACAGTCCCCCTTCCACTCTAATCTAGACACACCTGGCATCGTTGTGGTGATTGTCTTAGCATGACAGTCCAAAATAGCATGGTAAGGAGACAACCAACTCATCCCAAGGATAACATCAAAATCCACCTTATCTATACCTGGGTCTCATACCCCATAAATCCTACCGAACAAGCATGATATGCACTATGAACAATGAGAGTAGAGACATGAATTGGAGCATTAAGAACATCACAGACAAGGTTCAACCCCAAAGCAAAATAAGCAGAGACATACGAGAAGGTAGAACCATGATCAAATAAAGTAGTAGCCATAAAATCACATACAAGAATGGTACTTGTGATAACTACATTTGAAGCCTCTACCTTAGATCTTCCCAGAAATGCATAGAAATAAGTCTGGACGCCTGCTTGTGACCCATATTTGCTAGGTTGTGTACCACCTCTATTGGCCTGAGCACCACCTCTACCGGGCTAGGATCCACCTCTGCCAATTGAGTGGCCACCCCGCCCAAGCTAAGGGCTATCAATGCTGAAAGCACTACCTCTCCTACCTTCTGTAGCTGGGGCTCGGGGAGTCTGATGTGGAATAATCTAGCCACCCTGTCTGAACCTGGGACACCACCTCTAGATGTGTCCATACTCTCCACATTCATAACCGACCTTATCTATCACAAGCCTTTGAGCTGGGACAGAAGAGATAGGACGAGCCCCAAAATCTTACCGAGCTAATTGTGTACCTCCCGCAGTACCTAAAGTGCATTGACTGAACCCTTGTGGACCCACAACTGATACCTGCATCGCTGGCTAAATAGGGCGTCCAGAGTACCCTTGAGGGATTGGAGCCTTGGAGAAAGAACCACTAAAACTGCCCCCCTTCCGAGCATTCTTCTCGGCATTCTTCGCATAACCATCCTGCTTAAATCCATCTATATTCTTGACATACTCGACTACCACCTAGAAAGTCTTACATGAAAAGACCATCTGGAAGACTGACAACTGGAGTACCACATTCAGGCCCTTCACGAATTGCATGATCCTCTCCTCCTCTATGGTAGTAACATAAAGCATACCTGGATAGGGAGTGGAAACGGGCCTCATAGGATTCAACAGAGGAGGTCCCCTTTTCAATGATGGTGAACGCATCACGCCTCTGGTCCTGCAAGGTGCGAAGTATATACTTATCTAGAAAAGTGGAGTAGAACTAAGTCCATGTCAATGGTGGTGACCATGTCGGTGTACACTCCACAAACGCCCTCCACCAGATCTTAGCATCCCCCATCAACTAGAATGTGACAAATTCTACTTATACTTCTCCACTACCCCTATCTTGTGGAGTGTCTCGTGGCAGTCAATTACGAACTCGTAGGCATCCTCAACCTTGGTGCCATAAAAGGTGGGAAGCTTCATCTAGGTGAACCTCCAGAACAAATCATGCTCCTCTACATCATCACCGACCTAACCACCAGTCTTGAAAATATTCTTGTATCTGGTAGCATGCTGCATCCCCGAATGCTAACTCTTCAGAGCTGAAGGTACTGCTCTGTTGCCTACCAGTCCACTCAACAAGTTCAAGACCTATGCCAGTACATCTATGGAAGTTGTAGCATGTGTCACACCTCCCCATACCGGTACTGCTACTTCCTCTACTATCTCTTTATCTACTCATTTTTGAACCTCTAGAAGCACTAGAGATTTGGACCTCTCTTAGGCTGGACCAGCAGCCTGAGCCCTGCCTATGGCTGCAGTAGGCCTCCGTCCGTGACCTTAGCCTTCGCCACTGTCCCTTCCTCTATTGCGAGCCACAATCGCAATGGCGGACTCGGGTGCCTCCTCTTTGACTCCTCTTGAGCGTGTCCTCACCATCTGTGAGAGAAAGAAAAAAATTGTTAGATACCATTTGGATCACCAGATACCAATTGAAATTAAGTAATAGCAAGGAGGAAAGGAATAACGAAGATTTTCCTAAAGTCCTGTAGCCATCCGAAGATAAGTAACGGATGTCTCTGCAACGGTCTGCAAGACTCCACTAAACTCGTCTTTGTACAATGAGATCAACGAACCTAAGGTTTTGATACCATCTTTTTCACGATCAAGTGGACGTGATTGGCACCCACATTGACCCTCTGGCGGGAAATTAGCATTCCCAACTACCCTATTAGTAATGAGGATGTCTTACTTAAATACTCAATCCACATATATACGAACTATCTATTACATCTCCCAAAATCTGAAACTCATTGTACGAAGGACTTTAACTCAAACATTGTCTAGGAGTATTGAAAATAAAATAATAGTGAGTCATTGTTTGGAATCAAAATACATCAGCTAAGGAAGATCCGCGGCAGCCTGGGAAAAAAGCAGCTCACCTTTAGATTTATGTCAACCAGTCATGCTAGAGATGAGGTCAGGATTAACATCTTGGATCACAGTCTGCACTCAATAAAAGGAGTACAGAAGTAGTATGTCACGCCCCACCTTGGGAGGCATAATTGGCACCTGGTGCCCTACTAGGATCTGAACTAACTGAACTGACTGAGCCTAAGCACTCCTGGTGCAGCGCTAACTCTAATTCTTAAATCAAGAGAACAACGGGCTATATCTCGGCTGTAAATACAACCTCAGGCTGACAAGGCCTTATAGCCACCTGTAAACTAAAATAGCTAACCAAAAATAGGCAATAACAGGGAATCCTATGCGGACCGACAAGACCACCATGATGTCTAGTTATGACTGTGAAGTAAAATCAGTGCTAAGCTAATCTATGGCCGACAAGGCCGCTAATCTGCCAGCTAAACAAGGCCCCACACGGCCAACATGTAAACTAAAACACATATGGGCCCCACACGACCAACACGTAAACTAAAGTGCATATAGGCCCCACACGGCCAATAACATCTAACCACAGGAAAATAGAAATAATTTCCAAGCCTCTAGGAGTAATATTATGGTCTGGACAAGGCCCCGACCTACCCATTAACTGTACAATCAAAAGAAGTAAACATTCTATCTAAAAGCTTCGGAAGAAAGGAGCCAATTGCTCCGATGATGTTGGCTTAAAGCTATGAGGGACCTGCTCCTCGTCTATCCGTACCTGCAGGCAAGTAATGTAGCGCCCCATAAAGGGCGTCAGTACAATATGTACTGAATATGTAAGGTCATAACTGTAAATGACTGAAATAAAGAAGTAGAATTGAAAATAACTGAAATGAAGGAATAGAGATCATACCTGAGTAATAGAACATCTTATTGTCTAATTATCAATATCTAAAGCAAACATAAACCTTACCTGGCCCCCAAAAGCCGAAAGGTACAGCCAGCACAGAATAACCCACCTAGGGCCCCCATAAGCACTGGTGAATACACCTCAGTCTATATACCCCTATCCAAGGTCACACTGGGTCACCTAATAGCTATAGCCGTCCTACCAATCCCCTGGGTCTGCAACTGAGCCCGCTCGGCCCCTGATTATAGTTGTGTTTGAGTCCTGTGGACTCCTGATATCTACACCCCGAGAACCAGGCTCGACGGGGGGGTGTAAAGACAACCACGACATATGAGTACCTGGGACCCCATCTTTGTCCCTGGTGGACGTCATACCGCTCCGTAGAGCGACGTTATCTCGCCCCTGGCGGGCGTCGACATAGCTAATAAACTTGGGGTCGGTCATAAAGGCTATACAGGCATAATCCATCCCAAACTAAAATGGAATACTGATCTTCGCTAATAACAACAACTAAGAATAATAGACATGCTTCTGGTATTCTCACTAGGATTCAACTGAGTTATCATGCTCAGAAAACTAACTTGCCAAAGGACACTGCCTTAACATACCTCGTTCGCAGCCTACTGATTAACTGACGAGTTTTAGCTCGTATTCAACTACTCCTCTCGACTGCAATCATATTATTGGAAGAATGAAGCTAATTTCAATACTAAATTCAATAAAAACGATAAATTTATATAGAAATATGAACTATATTTCAACTTGACGAAACATGATCGAAAACTCATAATTTCTTGAGAATCCAGAAGGGAGAAATTCTTACTTTAAGCCTGTGATCGTATTAACACTAGTTTGGGGCATTAGTTTGGGGCAATTCCAAAAACTTCAGCTCTAGTTTGGGGAAATTCCAAAAACTTCAGCGCGGCGGGATTACGATTCGCCGGGCAAATTCTGCGAAACTAACTCTGTAGTAATGCTCTTTGCAGCCTTATACTTCGATACCCGAAGTTAATTTGAATTTGGGAAGCATTTTGTAGCGTAAATAGAGGAAATTTATTTAATTTCCCGTGGTTTCTCTCTTCTCTGGTCGTTTGAAATTTAAGGAAATAATATTGAATCATAGGGGAGGGACTTATATACTTGAGGCAGTGGACAGGGTTCCGTGGCACGGACCCTGTCACACCAACTTACGGGCATGCCACGGAGCCCATCGCGGAGGGTAGGGTCCGTGCCACGCTGCCCCTTTGGGCAGCTGGCCCGGCCTCCTCCTGCATAGTCCCGAGTCCGCGCTAGTCTGACCTTTCCCCCGGCCCCTTTCTCGTACGTATTATATTCTAAAACTCTTAACCAATGTACGAATAGGCCGTCTAAACATTAGATACTTATGGGGTGTAATGTCCTCCCCTATAAAAACATTCGTCCTCGAATGTCTTACTTTAGCTTATAGGCATCTTAACTCTTATAACTACTTATTCTGGAAAAACTTCAGCAGAGTCTCCCCTGTAATATGGACTATCTGAAAATCCTAAAACGCAGAAAAGTCCAATACAGGTATTTCACATAATACTATAGCAACTGTTTCTCAACATTGTATCTAGCTGAGCAGTATATATAACACACATCACAGAACAAACTGAATCGTAAACGTACCTTAACTACATAGACTTGCTAAGTCTGAAACAAATGAGGATATATGGATTTCATGTCGTCCTCAGCTTCCCAAGTCATTTTCTCTCTATTCTTATTTCTCCACAGTACCTTAACGGAAGCAACATCCTTAGTCCTCAACCTGCGAACCTGTCGATCTAATATAGCTACTGGAACCTCTTCATAGGCTACTTCCTCAGTGACTTATACATCCTCAATTGGCACAACTCGAGACGGATCCCCTATGCACTTTCATAGCATCGACACATGGAAGACTAGATGAACAAATTCCAATCCTAAAGGCAAATCTAGCTCGTATGCCACCTGGTTTATTCTCCGGAGTATTCGGTACGGCTCAATAAACCTCGGGCTAAGCTTACCATTTTTACCAAATCTCATCACGCCTTTCATCGGCGAGACTTGATCTTGGGCATAATTTCATGCCCAAGTGATACTTTATTTCTTAATTTTGACTTGTTTATCTACTTTTATGTGCACATTCTCATGTGGATTTTATGTAAATGTGGATTTATACTAACCAACATGATTAGTTATTGTTTTTGCAGTTAGAATGAATTTTGGGGAACTAATCTACAAGTTTGTGAAATGGAGGAATGGACTCGGAAGCAAAACTAGGAAGTCGGCAAGAAAATGCTAAAAAATTGATGCTCCGTGATAGGGCCGTGTCACGCCACCATCGCGGAGGCATTCTACCTAGAGTGGAATTTGGGTGGAATTCTAGTGAAGGTGCACGATGGCACCATGTCACGGAGCCCATGCTCCGCGTTGACTTCAGTGACACGGTGGGAGGATTTAGCTGCTCACCTGGATTCCAGTAAAGGTGTGTGTTACCTCCGTGGCACGGAGCTGAGGCTCCGTGATACCCTCTATGCCTCGCTGAAGATAATTATCTAGCACCCCAAATTACAGTGAAGGTCCGCGACAAGGCCTCGGCACGAAGCTGATGCTCCGCGATACCCTCCGTGCCACGTTGCTAGTTTATTTCGAGAAATTTCCCACTTGCATAAATAGCACACTTAGGTTTTATTTAAAGATATCTAACATTTGTCAAGCTAGAACGTGGGTATCAGGTAGTTGAGCTGAAGAAGTTCTTGGGTTAATTTTCTTCCTTTTTCTCTTCAATTTCAATTGCTTGTATGATTTCTACNTTTTCCACTTGTATAAATAGCACACTTAGGTTTTATTTTGAGATATCTGACATTTCAAGCTAGAACGTGGGTATCAGGCAGTTGAGCTGAAGAAGTTCTTTGGCTAATTTTCTTCCCTTTTCTCTTAGATTTCAATTGCTTGTATGATTTCTACTTGTTTTAAGATGTTTAATCATCAAATGAGTGGCTAATTCACCTTTGGCTGAGGTTTAGGATGATTGCAGTAGTATGTAATTGATGTTATTTCAGTTTTTATCTTCTCTACAACGGTTATTCTTCTAATTCTTGTTTTCACTACATTAATGCTTGGCCATTGTTAATTTAAATCCTAGAATTCCAGTTTTAATTTCGAAAGGAAGATTAATTGGATAGATGTGAATTGGTAGGATATGTTCTTGTCTAGGTTGATAAATTAAAAGAAGATTATCATTCAGAATAGAAATATATCTGTAATGTCATATTTGGTCAACTATGGAATTTGTTGTGCATTGCTAGAATATGAAGTGTTTGCATCACAGAAATTTGTAATGTAAGTCTCATGATTCTTTAATTGGAGAGGATTACGAAAGACCCAATCCATTGGTTTATAATTCCTGACCAACAACCGAAGAGAAGTGTTGACTGAAATTTAATCAGTATATTACATATCTGCATGTTTTTCCTTAACCTTAGCTTGTTCGTGCTATTGTTCAGATTATAATTTACAATCTTCTTACTTAAAGTTACATTAACTA
>JACEIK010013347.1:0-26581 GCA_018107945.1 Datura stramonium
TATTTTAAAAAAAGTCTTAATGTAAGGGGTGTGACATAAAACTTCTTTTATAAAGAAAAAGTGATTTTTTGACATAAAGTCTTAGAAAGATGATTTGACAAAAGGTTTTTAAAAAAAAAATAAATTGACAAAGTTTTTCTTGAAATAAAAGTGGTTTGACATAAAATCTTTGAAAAATATAATTTAGCAAAAAGGTGGATAAGACTTGATTTGACTCTTAAATTGATGTAATATGTGTAATATGAGCATGTAATGTGATGGTATTGACAAAAATAAAATAAAATACTCTCAAGTGTAAAGTTAATATCGAAAAAAAATAATATAGAAACGATATGCATAGAAAATACGAAGAGAATCTACGAATAAAAAATATAAATAAAAATGCATGAATAAATATAAAGATAAATGTATGAATAAATATAAAAATAAATACATGAATAAATATAAAGACAATGTATGAATAAATGTAAAGAAGAAGAAGAATAACCAAGAAGAATAACCACAACAACAACATAAGAAGAAGAAGAAAAATAATGAGATTTGAATTTAAATAAATATAATAATTAATTAAAATAAAAATTGATCTGAAATGCAAATAAACCTATAAAATTTTAATATTTTCAAAATAAGGATAATTACCAATAAATTATGTAAAAATTAAGAAAAATATGTAAAATTAATTTTATGTTATTTAACATTTAGAAGCCTAAAGTATTAATTTTTAAACACGACGAGCTAAAATTGGGTGTCTACAATTAATTTGTTTCATATAATAAATTTGTGTTATAATATGAAGTGTTGTTTTTTTCTTTTAAAATGACTACAAAGTTGTAAACCGAAGTTAACACTAAGAGAATCTAGGAAATTTAAGTTTCTATTAAATGGTCAAAAAGTCACGCTTAATATCAAAAAGGATGATAATATCAATGTGGAAAGAATTCATCTGGATTGAAAAATAATTTTATATACTTTTTTAAAATTATATATGCTTTTATAAATATATTTGCCATTAAATTACGTGACTTCTTGATAATAAAGACTACAAATTCCTATAAAATTGACATCTATGAAAAGTTTTGAGATGAATAAGAAAAAATAAAAGGAGATATAAATGATTTGTTCTATTGAAATGTGAGTATTTTTCTTTTCTTACAACTTATAAATTGAAGATAAGATGGAATGAGCTACGCTAAAAAAATATTACTCCAAAAATTTATCACTAATTTATCCTCTTTTTCAAAGTTAATTGGTTGATTCATTTTTTTAATTTCTAACGATAAAATTATGAAAGTAATTCTTAAATCTCACTTTCAATTTTTTTATATTAATCTATTTTAATTGAGAGGATACAATTAAAAAATACACTAAAATAAAATTTAAAAGAAATAAGGTTTTAACTTACATCATTAATTAAGAAAATAATGAAGAAAAAAATATTTTTAAATTAATCAAGTTATGTTAAAGAATGACGTAAATGATAAAAATATAAAAAAAACATACGTATAATTTTATTTTGTGAATTTTGAATTAATGTATTTAATTTGTACGTTTTTGCTATTTTATTCTTCTCTCGCTTTATTATTTTCTTTAAATGTGATATAAGTAAAAAATTATTAGAGAACTAACATTTAATTCTCTAGTGATATAAAAAATTGATATTTATATACACATCTTTAGTGTATGAAATTAAAAATTTTATGTTTAAATTTATATATTTAGAGATCAATTTTATCATTCTTTGCTTTCTTAATGTTCTTTAAGAAATATTAAAAACTAGATATGCGCTATTATTTTATTAAAATTTAATAAATAAATAATATTTTTAATATTTTAATATTAAAATATAATAATATTTAATTATTATAAAAAAAATTACTAATATATATTATTTTCGCCAAGCAAAGCACCGATAAGTCACCTAGTAAAAACCCGAACCCCGAACCCAAAACCCGAACCCGAACTTCTGAACCCCGAACCCCAAAACCCGAACCTAAAACCTAAAAGCTTGATCAGGGTGCCTCAAAGATCCCTTTTCCTTGGCCTAATTTGATTACACCCGAAGTGAACAAGGGGTCTTATCCTGGGGAACAATGGCAATCCATCTTGCAAGCACAATTGAGAAATGAGCACGACATATAGCATGCGGGTGCTGGCGTGTCTTGATTTTCTCTTCTTCACTTGCCGAGCCACAATCTCCCAAAGTTTATGAGGGACCCCCGTCATGATGCAAGTTATAAGGATAAACCCGCCTAAGCCGACTCACGCTCAATTTTGGAAGGTATGATGCAGCCAAATATGAAATCTAGCCACAACTTGGCTTCAAATTTTAAATCATGGCGAGAAATTTCACTACCATAATAGCTCAGGAAAGGTGTGTCTATTTAATGATAGGAGCTATCCATGTGAATTGGTTCTTCATGTCAACAATCCTGGATATGTATTTACCCAAAGGTCAATCTCATCCTCTCAAAATGTATAGTTGATGGTTGCCGGAGTGATCTCACCTCCACCCTCGCCGCACCATGACCGAAGGTAGGCAGGGGAATTCATCGTCTTTGTCTCTGTGGGTTCATGCTCTCCGCCTACTCCCGGTAAGAAGTGTAGAACTCTAGCACCCAAGCTTGGATAATAGTCTAGGAGAGGATTAGTGAAAGTGTGTCATTGTTCCGGTCCATGAACCGGGAAGTTGTGATGTTGGGAAGTCACTCGCACAACACCATCAAATCAAACCTCTTTTCTATGGTGATTGACCGACTCTTGCAGATGGCGTAGTGCCCCTTCATGCCTGACACTGCACGAGATGGCCTCCTGTGAAGAGTTGGCGGGCACCGTGGAATTCCTTTGCCCTTTGTGATGAAGAGGTCGGAGCCCCTTACCAGGTTCCCCGATGAAGTTATTTTCTCGCAAACATGATGGTTATTGGAAACCATAATGTATCTTTTTGTATTTTTTTCAATGATAAAAGGACAATGAACAACTACGCTAAAATTTAAATGAGAAACAAAGAGGAAGAATTAGCATTCAATGAATCGAAGTAATCGGGCAAAACACCGACTTTAACACAAGAGGGTATCCGCGGACCACCAAAGAACCGCCGGTGAGAAGAAGAGAATGGGTAGCATATTCTACCCGCGATAGATCAACAAATCACCAATCTCAATCGCTAACCGCCGATGTAATGTAAGGTCAAGGTAGTGGCTTGAAGCCAATATTAGCCCGAACTGAGTTCCATCAACAAGCCATGGACGCCGACGATGAATAGCCAATAGTTGTCATCCCAAATGCTTCACCATAAACTCTTAATATTAAAATTTCTCAAACACTCACTCACATCATATCAAAGCAATACCTCTACACATGAAAAGGTTAAAACGAAGATTTATCTTTAAAATGGTGCCATTCGATCTATCATAGGGCAAATTAGGTCTTCTTTTTAATCCATAGGGGTTACTCTACTTCACCCCCACTTAACTACACACAATAACCATTTTCCCACACCCATTTAAGCATCAAGTTCTATCATCCCACTAATTTCACATAACAAGAAGTATGGTATAAATCTTGAAATTAATGGGGAGAATGATAGTAAAAAGAAGGGAGATGTATGTCATAACAACATCTATATTCAACCAAGATACCATTGATGAGAGAAAGAGTTAAGAGTACATTACCACTATCAAGATAATGCTTTATAGAGACTAGTTGTGGAAACTAGATAATGCTCAACAATGGAAAAGTTCGGACTTGGCTAGTAGAGAGGGAGGGAAAAGGAGTGTGAGGAGATTCTAGGTAGAAGGGTTGGGGGGATTTTATAGGTGAGAAGGTGTAAATTTGGTTGGTTGAGGAGGAAGTGGATGGTTAGTGGTATTTTAATTGTATGGAAAGTGGAAGAGAGGGAGTTGTGGGAATATGGAAAGGTGGGATGTTGGGAAAATAAAAAGAAGTATGGAAAAGTATTAAAAGGTGGAAAAAGGGAAGTCTAGGGGAATAAAAAGGGAATTTTGGCAGATTAGGGCTGCGCTACAAAATATACCTGGCCTGAAGCGTCCATGATTTGGTTATGTTTGAAATAGAACACCTACCGTCACTGGGTGTTACACCCAAGTGGGTCGCCGATTGGAGAGTCTCCGCTTGCTTCCTTACCATCACATACTTGATTTTGTGCCCGCACCGTCTTGTACCAGCGATTGACCGACGTTCGCGTGATCGTGTTCTGTGTCTGGCCGGTGGTTCACCATTTTTGCATCCATTGTTCAGTGGCTTGCACCGGCTGCTCAAGGGAAGTTAAGGATCATTTATCGGGCGTTCACCTGCCTTCGCTGGTCCGTACCTTTTGTTTCCATATTTCGCTCATGATCAAATGTGCTGACGGCTGCATATCTTGATCGGTGATTTTCCTCGGTCTTAACGCAGCGGCCTCGTCTTGTTTTGTGTTTCTTCTCCTTGCTTCTCACCTACTTAATCCTACAAAATTAAAAACAACAATGATATGAAGAACATTCAAAAGAAGACACTCTAGTTGCCTCCTACAGAAGCGCCTTAGTTAACGCCGTGGCATGACGTATTTCTCATTTAACATTCATTCTTTGAAGGATCATCCTCCGACTCATCTTACTCATGAAACACTCCAACCACTTTATATTCATTGGGAGGTTCAAGTGATTGGTACACCTTGAAGGTAACCTCTTCACCTCCATCCCGAACTCGAGCTCACCTAGCTCCACATCTAACAAGTTTCAACCTGCAGGGAGCAATGGTCTCCCCAAAATAATTAAAAACTTACATTCATCTCACAATAAAGGACAACAAATTCGTACTGTGAATAAACTTATCGACCCTCATCGATACATCCCGTAAAATACCCACAGTTTCTTGGATAGAGCGATCACCCATTAACAATATCATTAATGTTGGTTTGGTGTTCCCAAGCTCCAATTTCTTGAAGATTATGAGAGGCACGTATTTATACTTGCCCTAAGATCACACAGAAGGATTTCTCAACACACATAACCCAATAGTACACCTGATCGTGAAGGCACCCGCATCTTCCCATTTTGGGGCAAGGTCGCTTCATCATCACAACACTACAAAGCTGATGTGTTGTCTCTCCAAGAAGCTTACATCTACAACCTTCTTCATCAATGCCCTCTTTCATGAACTTTGCATATCCTAAAGATCAAGTAGAGCATCCACCAACAACATATTTATGAACAATTTGCCGAACATATCGATAGACTTACCGAACTCGATCATCCTTCTTTTCTTGGATAACCACTGTGGATAATGAGGTGGAACTCTTGGTTCTTGTTCTCTCTCACTTGTGGCCTTCACGTTTCTACCTCTTTCTTCATCCGGCATTTGAGGGAATCCTCTTAACATCTCCTTCATCTTCACTCCCCAACATTATCACAATCATTTGGTTCTTTTGACACTACCTCAAATTCTTTTTTCATCATTTGTCTTAGGAACCACAACTTCCTTGGGCTTAACATTTGCATCTCCAAGCATTTTACCACTTCTCGTGATAATGGTCATGCATTGACTATCTTTTTCGGGGTTTGGACTGTATCACTCGAAGTGTTCCTTTCATTCGAGACCATTTGAGAGGATAAGTGGTTCATTTGGGCTCCCAAATGCTTGATAAAAGCTAAGCTGTGAATTACCCATTTGGGCAAGGTTAGACACCTCCCTTTCAATACTTTGACCCCGCTTCAAGATTCCAATTTTCTTAACAACCCTTACCAACATCTCTTTAATTTTCGATCTCCTACACGCCTGACATATACCACGATCTTGCTCGCCTTTGGTGAGGGGGAACATAAGGATCTAACTCCGATGGTATCTGGCCCCCTCACGATTTTTCTCTCTATTGCCCATCTCTCATTTCTCTCATCAACCCCTCGTATGTCACAGCTTCTCCAACCTTGATTCTCTTCCTCAGGATGCCAAGGACTTGATTAGCCTCCTCGGATAAATGGAACCTCATCCGATTTTTCATGTATTGACACCTCCTCATATCATGGTGGTGGTGATTCTCCTTCAAACCGCATTTGACCTCGCATCTCTACAACATTCACAACCCAGACCTAGTTCCATCACATGTTTAGTCATTAACTCACCGAGTCATCATTTTAGTAAGATTTTCATCTCGTTGTTTATCTCTTTTTCGCAGATTTCTACCTATAATGCACTAGAACCCCCATCATGTGATGATACATTAGTCTCCCTAGTATGCCTTACCCGATTTGTTCGGAAGCCATTCCATCTAAGAGGGACTTAGCTAACTGATAACATCTAATCCACTATTGACCTCTCCTCCGGGCTAAATTAATGTGGCAACGGGATTTGTTGACGGAGTCTATGGCTTGGTAAAAGCTTCAAAGGAGCACTCCATCGGGAAGACCTATGATTAGGCAAAGGGACACCTTCTTATTGAACCTGGGCTATGCCTACGCAGGCTCCCCCGCTCTTACCTAAAGTTTGTAATGTCATCCCTTAGCTATGGTATCTTTGAGGGAGGGAAGAAATGATCCAAAATTTCTTCACACCTCTTTCCATCATGATACAACCCGAAGGGAGCTCTTCCAACCACAGGTAGTCGCCTCCCATTAGGGAGAATGGAAAGAGCCTTAACATGATATACTCTTCACTGATATGTACTATGTTAAAGGGTTTTCAAATCTCCAAGAAATTTCTCAAGTGGCGGTTTGCATCCTCACTTGGCTTAATTCTCGAAGAGTCTTCATCCAAGAACAAGTGTAACATTGTACTTGTAACATAAAACATCGCATTCTCTACACTCAGCCGGTAGGCAATGACTCCAACTCGTGAATAACCGTTATCCTCCTCATGCTCCATATGACCTTCAACTCAATTATCTCCCGGTTACGAATGATGTCTCATATAAACTCACCCTAATAACCAACAACAAGACAACGTCAATAACTACGATGCAAGATTAACTCAAATTAACAAACAACACAAGGATATCAAGCCTAGTCTCCTAAGAATTCACGCTTATTTTTTATAACGCTCAAATACACTCCCTCGTTTAGAGAAAATGTAAGAGATCGTTGTATCAAAATAAATATTTTCGATGGATACCTGGGGTTGAATCCTGGCTGCAGATTAGTGAATAATTTATGCAAGTGTTGTTTTAGGAAATTTGAATTAACTCGCACCCCAATTAATAAAAATAAACAAGAAATTTTTTGGAAAATGAAGAGAGAACAATATTGTGATTTTAAGCCACCTTGCCAAAATAGAAAATAACCAAAAATTGATGTATAATAATGAGAAGACTAAAGGTGCATTGTAGATGGGGTGCTAATTAAATAAGGATATGCTAGCTCATCAAATCGTTGTGAATAAGTGTAAATAACTTTGGAAGAGATGGAACCTCATGTTTTTCAAATTTCTCATAGATGCCTTTTCTGAGTCCCTTCAAACCTCAAGACACAGTTCAATTAGCCCAATAGAGCTTGTGTTAATAACTCGAGCTATTTCTAGCCATCAACTACTAATTAGGATTATGAACATGGATTTTGGCTATTTCTAGCCCAACTCCACACAATCACATCCATTTCACCCATCAAATTTCTCCCAATAATTGAATTCTTTCTTTTTAAAGCTAAAATCAAGTAAGAAAAGTATACCCACATTTGAGTCATACCCCCTGGTCTTTGATGTTCCACCTAAACCTCATTACGCTAGGCACTTAGTACGAATTCTAAGAATGTCTCTTTTCATGCTATTCCACCAAGAATGTCCTCAAGTCATAGTACATTTTAGTGGCAATCGGGGTGAATAAAATACCTTTGAGTTGTGTGCCTCAAACTAAAATCTAATGTCTCAACTCACCGATATCCGGCACACACAACCTTAAACTAAGTGGCGTACTAAGATAATGACAATAAGTTTTAGGACACGTGAAAATTCATTATTTTGTCTAAATTTGAAAATAATTAAATATTTATAATTATATATATATATATATATTTTTAAAAAAGATGGATTCCTAAAATCGCTTATTAATTAATATCTTTTTTAAAGTTATCAACTTTATATATTAACTATTTAAATTAAAATATATTTTTAATTAGACTAACTTATTTGAATTTAAATTAAAAGATAAATATTAAGAATTATACTGTCACGCCCCACCTTGGGTGGCTTGAGAATGACACCCGGTGCCCTACTAAGGTCTCGAACTAGTCCGTCGAGATTACGAACCACCGGTGCATGACTACCATTAATGCTCAAGTCGAGAAAACAATGTATATATCTCACCAGAATATGTTCTACCGACAAGGCCTTATAGCCACCTGTAAAATAAAAACAATAACCAAAAATGTATAATCATAGGGATCCTATGCTAACAAGACCACCAAGATGTCTAGTTATGACTCAAAAGTAAAACCAGTTAAGCAAACTAAGCTATGACCGTCAAGGCCGCTAACTATCAATTATGTAAGGCCCCGCACGACCAACAACAACTAACCACAGAAATCTGAAACAATCTGAAAACCTCTAGGAGTGATATACTAAAGGAGACAGTGGCTCCCCACCTACCCATTGTACAACAAAAGGGAGTCAACTCCGCTAATCTACTAGCCCCGGAGGAATGGAGCCGACTGCTCTGCTAGTCGTGATAGAAAGCTAAAATGGTCCCGCTTCCACGTCTATCGCGCACCGGCAGAAAGAAATGCAAACGCTCTTAAGAAGGGCGTCAGTACATATGTACCGAATATGTAAGGCAATTACTGTAAAGAATCGAATAGAGGAAATAGAAATGAAAATTACCGAAAAGGAAGGATAGAGATTCTACCGCATAGCTAAACTTTCTACTATCTAATCCATTAATAACCATTTAAACCAAGAACCCTTACCCGCCTCCATAAGCCTGAAGGTACAACCAAGACAAAATAATCCCTAGGGCCCCCATAAGCCCCGGTGAGTGAATTCCTCAACCTATATACCCTAGCTAGGTCACACTAGGTCAACTAGTAGCTATAGCCGTCCCGCGGCCCTGGTCTGCAATCGAGCTCGCTAGCTCCCCGAGGGACATAGTTGTGTCTAATTCCGCGGACTCCCGATATCCGCACCGGCACCGTGCTCGATGGGGGTGTGGTGTCGATACGACATATAATAATAGTCCAAATGCATAGAATGGACTATAAGGAGGACCTGGGACTTATCTTTCGTCCCTCATGATGACACATCGCCCGTGGAGTGACGCTGTCTCGCCCGGCGGGCGACAACACAGCCTAATAACCTCGGGTTGGCCAAGGAAGACTATACAAGGCGGTCAACCCCAAACTAGGCATAGAATATCGTCTCACTAATAATAATAGCCTAATCACACCATATGTGGCTAGTTCTCTTAATCGGGATTTAAACTCGTAGATATAACACTCGAAGAAACTAACTTGTCAAGGAATACACCTAATATACCTCGCTGCCGATTTTCGATTAATTGACGAACTTTGGTTCATATTCAACAAATTGGCCCAATTTTATTATTATACTATTGGGAGAATAAGGTTGATTTTAGTACTAAATTTATCCAAAATGATAACTTTCAATATAAATATCAACTATACTCTATCTTGCGTTAACACGCATCGAAAAACATATAATTTCTCAAATATCAAAGAGGAGAAATACTTCACCTAAAGCCTGGGTGATTGTATAGAAATTAGTTTGGAGCAATTTCAACAACTTGGCTCACGGGTTACGATTCTCCTGCGACTTTCGTGAAAATAACTCTCTTTAGCAATGTCATACCTTAAACTTCAACACCGGCTAATTTGAATTCGAGCAATAAGCCACAACGTAAATGGTAGGAAATTTATTTTTCTTCGTGGTTCCCCTCTTCCGGACGTATATGAACTTCGAGGAAACTCAAAATCAAAGGAATGGACTTTATATATACTGGGGCGATGGATAGGGTCCGCATGGACCCCATAGCGCCGATTCCGGGCCGTGCCACGGAGCCCAAGACCGTAGGGAGGGTCCATGCCACGTTGCCCTCAAGCCGGTCCGCCTCCCGCGTGGGTCCCAACTCCGTGCTCGTTCGATCTTTCCCCGTGCCCTTTTTCATACGTATTGTACTCTTAAAACTCTTAACCAACGTATAAATAGACCGTTCAAACATTAGAAACTTAGCGAGAGTGTAACTTCATCTCCCTTAGGAACATTCGTTCCCGAATGTTAACGCGCCTACAGAGTCTTAACCTTTTTAACTATTTATCCTAGAAAATTTTTTAGTAGAGTCTCTCTGTAATATGGACTATCTCGAAAATCTTAAAAATGCGTAAAGTCCAACATAGGCATTTCACATAACACTATAGCAATCAAGCTTCGAACAACATTGTATCCAGTCGAGCTATATATAACACACATCACAAAACAACCGAATCGTAAATGTACCTTAACCGCATGGTCTAACTAAGTATGGGACAAATGAGGATACTTGGATCTCATATCGTCCCAACTTCGCAAGTGGGGCACCCTTTCTTTATTTCTGTCCCTCCACAATACCTTAACATAAGCGACATCCTTGGCTTTCTCAACCTAGGAACCCGTCGATATAATATGGCTACCGAACCTCTTCATAGGCTAATTCCTCGCAATCCGAACATCCTCAACTCGGAAAAATTTTGGGACAAAGTCTCCTAAGTGTACTTTCATAACATTGACATGAAAGATCTGTGACAGATTCCCACTCCGGGCAAATCTAGCTCGCACGCCACTCAAGCCTATTCTCCGAAGGATTTGGTATGGAATTATGAATCTTGGGATAAGCTTTCCCTTTTTACCAAATCTCATCACACCCTTCATTGGTGAAACTTCCAAATACCCACCCCCTACACCGAACTCCAGTTCCTGCGCCGCACACGCCGTAAGATTTCGGCGGCTTGAAATGTCACAGTACTCTCCGATAAGCTTTACTTTCTTTCTGAATGGTGGATTATGTATGGTCCAAATAACTCGATTCTCCAACCTCGAACCAACTAACCAAAGTGGACCCGCACTTACGCCATATAAGGCCTCATAAGGTGCCATTTGGATCACCGATGATAGTTGTTATTGTAGTTCTCAATAAGGGGTAAATGTTCATCCTAAATGTGGCTCAAATTCCGTAACACACCCCGTAACATATTCTCGAGCGTTTGAATTTTACGTCTCTACCCGCCCGTCTATTTGAGGATGAAAGGCCGTACTGGGATAAGAGCCGTGTCTCCTGCACTTTCCTCGAAGGATTGCCAAAATTTAGCTGTGAAATGCGCCCTCTGTTAGAGAAATAATTGACACGGGACACCATGTAATCGAACTATCTCCCCGATATATAATTCAAAGATAGTCCTTGGCCGAGAAGGTAGCCCTGATTTAATTAAAATGGGCCGACTTCGTCAACCTTTCGACAATCACCTGTATAGAATCAAATCTCTGCGTTGCACGGGGTAGCCCAATTACAAAATCCATTGATTGCCTCCCATTCCCACATAGAACCGTTATTTCCGTGTCAACTCATCGGGTTTTTGATGTTCACTTTCACCGTTAGCAATTGTAGACATTGTGCTATAAATTCTACTACTTCCTTCTTCATTCCCGGCCAACAAAAGTAAATTTCCTTTATGAACATGATACATCTTTGTTGAACCCGGGTGAAGATAACAACGAGAGTAATGTACTCCGCTCCGTCGAAGGAAAGTCCCGCTACATCCGAATCACGAGGCGACCTTTACATCTCAAACTCCGTCTCGCGGTTATCTTAAAATCGCTACTTCCCTTCGCCGAGCCTTATCTATGAGCGAACCAGGTTAGGGTTTTCATACCGCTGTCCTCACCTCTACAACCAATGATGACACTACGCACTGATCACCGTTCCACTATCTCCCGAATCCACCATTCGAACGGCTAAGCCGGGCTAACCGATGTACTCGAGCGCTCTCTTGTTCTAAGCCAAATATGCTAGACTTCCCATGGATTTAAGGATCGATGGAATATGCTACAACATTATCTTTCTTGGGTGATATAAAATATTCACATTGTAGTTCTTCAACAAATTTAACTAGTGATGCGCCGCAGACCAACTCTTTTGTGTGAAAATATACCGGAGGCTCTTATGATCGCAAAATATCTAGATGGACACCATACAAATAGTGCCTCCATATTTTCAAGGCACGAATTACCCGCGCGGTCCCGCATCATAGGTGGGATAGGCTCTTTTCATGCTTCCGCCGCCCGGAAGCTTTAGCAATTACTTTACCATGTTGTATCGAACACATCCTAACCCGACACCGAAGCATTGCAAGACACTATATAACCATCCTGACCTTCTAGAAAGGATAATATTGGTGTTGAGGTCAACTGCTTTTTCAACTCGGAAGCTCAAGCCACATGCTTCAAATTGAAATTTAGCTACTTTCTAAGTTAGCTTGGTCAAAGGCGCCGGCTAAGGTAGAAAATCCTTCCACGAACCTTCAGAATATACGGATAACCCCAGAAACTACGTACCTCGCCTAGAGTGGTAGGTCCAGCCATGTTTTTACCGCTTCAATCTTCTCGCGGACCTAATTGTATACCAAAGATTCGACACAACGTGGGCCCAAAAGGCCACCGAATTCAGCCAAAATTCACATTTCTAGAAAACTTCGCATATACTGGCGATCCTCCGAGAACTGAGCACCGTTCGTAGATGATCTCAAGAATCTTCCTCTCGAACGGAATACACCAGATAGCATCGATAAATACATCACAAACAACCAGATATGATCAAAGATGTTGTTCATCGACCATGAACATCGGCCGAGCATTTGTCAATCCAAGAGCCATGACTGTACTCCGGCGGCCAAACCTTGTCCCGAAAAAGGGTTTTTGGAATGTCCTCTCGCGAACCCGAACCTAATGGTACCCGGACCTTAAATCGATCTATGAGAAATACTTCTATCAGAATCGATCAAACAAGTCATCTATTCCGGGAAGTAGATACTTATTCTGATAGTGACTTTATTCACCGCCGGTGTCTATACATACATGGAGGGAGCCATCCTTCTTTCTCACAAATAGGGACCATCAGCAACACCCCGAAAACTCAAAATCTAATTTCTGGCATAAAGCAAAAATCGTGAAAACTACAACACAAAGAAGACGTGTCCACCCGATGGAGTCATCATGTAACCTACAAACTCAATAGGGTGAGCCATGAGGAGACTGATTAATGTGAAGGAGGCAAGGTGTACCTAATCTAGGGACGTCATGAGTCGTGGCCAGTTAAGTCACTCGTGGTCAAGCTTGAGTTGGAAATGTTTTAGTCAGACCGTGCTGTACTTCGACGAGTGGGTGAAATGAGTCATCACCAGAATGACTCAGGAAGTGACTCTACATGGGACTTAGCATAAAATCCTGCATCGAGATAGTGTGATCCACAATCGGTGACACCGAGTCATGGTTATGATAACCCACCATTGGGTCCCCGTGGGGACCTACTAAGGATCCTGTGTAGTGTACTCTAATCTGGGAGGACTACCAGCCGTGGTCACCACCACGACTCGTTAGGTCACCCGTTGTGGGCACTTGACAGCTTTTCCTGTGGAACTTCTAAGGACTATATAGTAAATTCCTATTCAACTAAGCTTTAAACAATGTCGTTTTGGACCTAATTTCATACTTATTAGAGGGTTTGGACGGTTCCTCCCTCATTCTCATTAACCCTAGAGAAACATCGTAGAATTCTCTCTCAGAGTATTTCTTGTAGCAAGGTCTAGGTCTCCCAACTTTTCTCTTCGATTCTCAAGCAAATTCTCCAGTTTCTTCAATGCATGTGGGGTTTTAGCAAAGGGATTGTTCTTTCCTTTTGTCCCCAAAATCCTCCTCAATTTCTTCTATCAGATGGGGCCCCCGAGATTTCCAATATGAAGAGTATTCATGTTTATTCTCGTTGATTTCACTTAAAATGATGTTCATGTATATTGTTGATATGATCCCCATAAATTTCTTATCAAATTGTCGTTGTTCATACAAAAAGTGAATTTAAGCCCTAATTTTTCGTGGTAATCATTTCGCTTGTTAATTTTTCTTCTAGTGAATGAAGAATGCTTTGGGTCAATTCCTAGGAATTTCTGCTATACGAATATGTTGGGTAAATACCCCAAGAATCGAATGACTTTAGTTCATTGATTGAGTTCCTATAATTTCTTAATTTCTATATTATGAAATTCCCAAACCGCCGATAAGTTGAATTCCTCTATTAGCTGCTAGTAACTGCATCAGTTAGAACTAGAATCTCTCCGTAATCCTACGCTAGTCCCCCGCTCGAATGCTAGAATCTCGTGATATTTAGAAAATTGTCAATCGATCGCTTTGTCAAACTGAGGTGTTAGTGGTGCCTCTCACTATCGTAAACTGCACTCAGTTTGGCGCTTTTGGTCCATTAGGCGGTCATGAAATTCCTAGTATATAGCTCTAACCATACCAAGGACCCTGGCCCGCTTACAACTTGTTCTTAGACTGGCCACGACGCTTCCAGATGAGCAAATCTCGACTAGTTTAGAACCCGCCTTAGAATCCGATCCGATAAGACTCTTAGGGTACATGCGCTATATGTCCCTAACAAGTCTTGACCCCAATTTTGAGCTATCACTTAGTAGTATAGTTTAGATTTTCCGTTGGGAGTAGAACTTAGCATCGAAAGGGCCGGGTTCCAACGCACCTGTGTTCCCTGCATCTACATTGCCAGCGTAGGTCATAGTATTACTTGGCCCGATTGGCCCCGTACTTTGTGATCACTCGCTTCATGCCATTATACCTTGGCAAGGTATATTGGGTCCTACCCGTGGGGTGTATATATCGGCTCCACGTCTAGCTCACGGTTGTGTATTATGTCTGCTATAGACTCTTAATAGTCGGCCTAGTCCAGCTGGCGTAATGGGCGCCTTAGTTCGCCTAGTCCTCATTTCACTGGCCTCAAGATAGCATCTCAAAATTTAGGTTTAAGACTTCAGTGGCACGCCCTGACCATCGATGCTATTTCATTCGACCATTTCGCATTATATCACTAGCCTTTGTTTCACTACTCGTTGGTCATTGTGAGTCATTTTAGCTCATACTTTATTTTCGCTTAGTTTCCTCCCACTTACTCGCAGATATCTAAAGTACCGGGACAAAAGATACTTTTATGTCAGACAAGCCATGATACAAGCCCGGTTCTTAGGACCCAAGACCGCTAGTTGCCGCAGCTTAGATTCTTCGCTGGTAAAATAGCTTGAAGTGTGAGTCCTCATCATCCGAGGGCACTATTTTCCTTCTTTCGCTCATGTATTAGTTTCGCTAGACTTAGCCTAGTCGGGCTTGTCCCAAAGAACTCCTCTATTAGATGGCTTTCTGTATTTACATGATTTTATGATTTATCAACATTATTCTATTGTTTGAACTTTATTTTTCGTAATTGCCTCTCATGAATATTTTATGATATTATTTCAAATTTACTCAGGCATGTTTACTAAGAATGTTAGTAACTCGATAGACTAGTGGGTTGACTTGTGGCTTCAAGTACCGTGTTATGCCCTGTGGTGTAGGCTAAGGGCGTGACAAACTTGGTATCGTAGCCCTAGGTTTAAGTATTCTCAATGTCTAAAAGCCGCACTGGCTGAGTCCTTTCTATGGTGTGAAGAACACTTCATGATGATGAGGCTACGAGATGTTATTAGGAAAATTCCCTTTTGTTCATATTCTTTATCGTGCAAGAAGTCAAAATTCCAAAAAATTCCCTTCTAATCGTGCTCTATTTCGCTTCGCGAACCAAGCCTCCCGCACGTGGTAATGGCGTATGGGCCGCACGTCAACTGCACTGCCCCATCGCCCCGACAGCACCTCAGATTTAAATCCATATCCACCATCGAATCTCGGTATGCCATTCAATTGCTAGTTCAAACTCTGTCATCAACAAGGTGAACTACAATAGGTGGTTCCAATAGCCACAAAATGGGTTCAGAGTCGCTGCTCGGTGTGGGATTTTACCCGAATGAACCTCAAGATTTTCATGGAGCGAAGGTGGTGTCGCGCCCCATTTTCACTATTATTATCGCCTTTACAGTTATTACAAATTAAAAAAATTAATACAAATATTAAAAGAACTAAATAAGTAAAATAGATCTAGAGTCCTTTGTGTCCCGGGTGATTTTTCATTCCTGATCGTCAATTATTAAATAACACAAATGTATACGCACGTACAAAACGCATATCTCAGTGAATCCCTAATGCACAAGTTAATTGGTTTTTTACATAATAATAATGGAAACAAATTTATTATGAGACCTAAGAATACATATTTAAAGAATTATCATGATGCAAGTGCAAGCTTACACATAGTTATCACAAAAGTAAAAAAAACTAACCGATTAATCAAATGGACAACAACCAACACCAAAGACTTTGCCAACAAATTGAGACCCAAACTTCAACACGTCAAGATCACAAGGACCACGTGGATCCCGAGCAAGGCTCGTGCTGGCGGGCTGGAGGGAATTATAGAAATAGAGGGAAGAGCAGAGCAATATTAAGGATAAAATAATGCGCAAATCTTTGACAATGCTATCATGATGAACAAAAGATAAACCAAGTTACATTGTTTACACAGTGAGGTCCCTTCCCTTTTTTGAAAGGAGAAGACATACTTATATAGTCAATGAGTAAAGAAGTTAAAGGAAAGAAAAATATTCAAAAATCAATCACGAAAATCATTTTCCATAATTAGAAGGTCAATTAATTAAGATAGCTCAATCAAAGTGGCAATATTAGTAAAGTCAAATCAGAATGTACAAAATCTAATAAAAACTTTACTATAATTAAACATGCACTATGTTAATTAAGGAAGGTTTAAATCAATCAATTATAAGAATTGACTAGATTTATCAAAATAGTTACAAGAAAATCTTAATTTACCATATTTATCATATGAGACTAATAACACCTACAATTAACAAATCACTCAAGATTATCAAAATAAAACAGATAACCAATCAAGCCACATGATTTCGCATTAAGATGAGCAATAATCATTCATCAACCGCCTTGCCATACTGAGCATGTAAAGAATATTCAGAATTAATTCCAAAAGGAAAGGAAACAATTTAGTCCAAGAAAATCTACCAAAATAAACACATACAAGAGTTATCGTGTGATTAAGGAGGCAATGTGAGAAGGAAACACATAGATTTGAGTATGCAATTTTCCATAAATACGTAAATATTAAAGTATTATACATTATGAATCAAAACAAATGGAGACACAATCTTTAACAAGAAAAGAGTGAATTAGCAATTAAAATCAATCGAGAGCTTTACCAAACTAGTCACACCCGTGGCCGTCACCTAGCCGAATATCGTTAGCAATGAATCAACTTAAGGAACACTAATCCGACCTTGTTCCATTTTAATATTAAAAAACGTATTTAACTAGGTGGGATGAAGATCGCTGACCAACCATACATTAACGGAAAATTAAGGCTCAATCAAAATCCATAGCAAAGTATAGGAGGATGATAATCAACAAGGTTTAGACATAAATCAACACACAACTAGCCTCAAATCTTATTATGAAACTAAGTAAGGAGTAGCAATAATAATATGTAAAAGAATCCAACTCGTAGACAAGATCATGATCCCGTCAAAATTTCCAGCACCCAGTGAGATTGTCGACCGATCATGCCAAGGGAGAGATGGAGTGAGTGATTGTTAGTAGAATTTCGTACACAAATCAACACCTAATATGTATAGATTAAAACTTGAATCTTAGCCATGAGAAACCATTAAGATACAATTAATAATCGATAGTAATAATAGGCTTATAGAGGCCAACCTGGACATGGGTCTATGTTCGAGTTAAGAGCAAAATTTCCGGTGACATTGGTCGTGGACTGTGTGGTGTCACCGGTTGGTCGCCGCGCTGGGATTTCGACCGGAAGGCTCGCCGTTTCCTGGTTCACTGGGATCCGGTGTTTCAAAGGTGGTGTTGTGGTGGTCGCAGAGTGAGGGGGAAGATCTGCTCGTGGGTTGGTGGTGCGAGGGAGATAGGTGAAGGGTGAGAAATGGGGAAAATGGGGAGGAAGAAGAGGAGAAAGGTGCCGCTGCTGCGCGCCCGGCCAAGTGGTGATGTTGTTTCCGAGAAAATGGGGAGAAGGTGGAGAGAGGAAGAGAATCCTAGCGAGGGAGAAGGAAGAGAGGGATCCGCCGGCGCTTCCTCTGTCGATGCCTCCAGTCAAGAGAGGAGGTGAGGCGACTAGTTGTGTGGTTTGGTGGTGGCTGTCCATGAGGAAATTGAGAGAGGTTTGGTGGCGCCTGAGTAAGGGGAAGGAGAAGAGAGAAGACACGTTGGTTTTCCTGGTGGCCGGAGAAACCGAGGGAGAGAAGATGAAGGGAAAAAGGGAGAAAGAGGGGCTGCCGATGTAGTTGAGAGGGAAAGAATGAAAAGTGAGATTAGGTTTAGGGGTGTGAGGGGAATTAAAGGAAATTAAGTAGGGTTTAATATCATCCTCAGATCAAAATAGATGAACTACTAGGATTAGATTCTACATAGATGGGCTCTGGTCATGGGTTAATCGGGTGGTTCTATGGGTTATTGTGTTAGGATTTAATTTAGTCGAAATTGAATTTAAATAGTAGCCGAAATTGATCAAAGTGACTAGAAATTGACATAAATTTTGGCGTAAAAGTGGCCAAATTTGAAATAAATTGAATGAATTGAATAGTAAGTGACTAGAATTTAAATAATTTGGAGGAAAGTGAATTTAGTCGGTATTAAATTAATAAATATACCACATTTGTAGATAAATAAATAATAAAAATAAGCTAAAATTATAGAAAATCATTTAAATATTATTATTAATAAATAAAATAATAAATCTTAGTATGTTATGTAAATATCACATATAATTAAATTATTATATTTATGAATAAAAATATAAAATTAAAAAAACAAAAAAAACATTTGAGATAGTCAGTTATATGAAATTGGAAATTAAATTATGATTGAAATAAATTAAAAATATTAAAAATATTAGTCAAATAAATTTGTAAAATTTAGTAAAATTAGGTAAATAGTTTATTAAGTAAAGAATATATTTCAAGATAAGGGCGCATATTAATACGATATAATTATTTAATATCAAAAATTAAAATTAATATGAGTCATATATATGTAACTTGAAATAATTTTCACAATATTATGATAATAAATTATTTTATAAATATAAGAGTAAGCTCTAATATTTGTGTAAAATAAATAAATAAAGTATATACATATATAAGCAAACATATTATGCGTAGGTAGGTCAAAATTGGGGTGTCAACACGCTTCCTCTTGCTCTAGAATGAAGAATGAATTGTTGAACAAAGAACGTTGACTTAGTTGCCAATTTTATCCGACCGAAGCAAAATTTTCGGTGGGGACAAATAAAAGGATATAAAGTAATGAAGATATCGCGGCCGATACTCTTTATTTCAAGTCGCCTACATATCTAAGCCTCACGAGAATCAGGCCGTGTGTAGTTCTAGATTTAGGACGAATGATATCCCTAAAAATTTACAACACGAGGCTTGAATAAGGATGTGGTAGCAACGAATCACACGACATTTAGAATGCATTACAAATAAATGCAGTGGGAATACTGCCTAAAAGAAGATAGTAGGAAGGCATTATCGTTCGTAGCTTGTTATTGCTCGCCGTTGGCATAAACAACTAGAGCATGTGCATCAAATAACTCATAAAATAAACGGATGCGAAAATTAACATGATGCAAGTTCCCTTTAGAAAATGAAAGTTTGCTTTGAGATAAAAAGATGATGTCTCTAAGCCATGATGTCTCTAAACATGATACGCAAAAATAAATTCTTTAGGCCATGAAATGATGTCCAGCCATGAAAATGACACCTTTAGACTATGACTCTTAGGAGCATGATAAGTAGAAAATAAATCCCTAGGCTACAAATGATGGTTCGCAGCTCATGAAAATGACGCTTTAGACTATGACGCTTAGGAGCATGATAAGAAAAAATAAATTCCCTAGGCCATGAAATGATGTCCGCAGGCTATGAAAATATGACAGACATTTAGACTATAACGCCTAGGAGCATGACAAGCAAAATAAATTCCCTAGGCCATGAAATGTTGTCTACAGCAATGAAAATGACGCCTTTAGACTATGACGCCTAGACATGATGAATGTAAAGTAAATTTCTTAGGCCATGAAATGATGTCTCCAGGCCATGAAAATGACGCTTTAGACCATGACGCCAGCGCATGATAAGCCGTAAAGTAAATCCTCGTGCTATGATATGATGTCCACAGACCATGAAATGATGCCTTAGACTATGACACCTTCTGATGAGGAAGAAATGCTAATTCAAAGGAAGTAAATTACTCGAGAGCCTCAATAATTCAATCGAAAAGCTCTAGTTTATTCAAGCTTAATGCAAATAAGTCACAGAGCTCGAATGCAATAACCGGCTTGAAATGTGAATAACGGGCTTGAAATGCATAAATGGGCTTAATCTGCTCGAAATGCATAAACGGCTCAAATGCATGGGCTCAAATGCGAATAACGGGCTCAAATGCAATAACGGCTCGAAATGAAGCAAACGGCTTGAAATACATAAACTAGACTTGAAAATGCATACAAACGGGTTAAAATGCAAATAATGGCTTGAAATGCATGAAATAGGTTTGAAATGCGAATAATCTTGCTCGAAATGCATTAACAGTTTGAAATGCAAATAACGGGCTCGAAATACATAAACGGCTTAACGGGCTCAAATGCAAGCTACGGCTCAATTGTATATCAAATGTGTGTATCACGTTCATCATGAGCTCAATATGCAAATAAAGACTCAAATGCATGTTATAATATATATCACTGCTCAATATGTGAATACGAGCTCAAAATGCAAATAGTGTTCGATGCATACGTCAATGTGTATACCACGGCTCAAACGTATGAATATCACGAGCCTATGTATGTATATCAAGGGCTCATATGCATTCGGGCTTAAATGCAAATAGGGCTTGAAAGTGGAAAATTAAATAAATAAATAGTGATGAGCGGAGGTAACTAACATAACGTATAAATTTTGAGAACAAATCGTAGCTCGAATAATTTTGATAGGGTAGTGCTTTACCCAAACGACATAAAACGATAGGACTATGCTTAGCCTTAAAAGCTTGGGGGGTAGTTGACCCATCTACAATCACAAGAATGAGATTAGTACGATGATAATAAGTTAAAAGCAAAGATAAGAATAAATGTTATATGAGAGCTGGCATGATAGTAACTTGATTAAATAGCATGAGAAGAACGTAATGGTAGCCTCGTAAGCTTCAAAAACTCGATAAAATGATTAGTCAATAAGCATGAAGTAACTAACAATTAGCTCAAATAAATTTGAATCGAAAGCGCTTAATCGTATCAAAATTTAGAAGGCAATGCTTAGCCTTTAAAATCAGAGTGCTTTAACCCGTAGACAATGATTAGTCCTTAAAAGAAAATTTAGGTAATGCTAACCCTATGACAAATGCTTAGCCCTTGAAAGAAAATTTAGGGTAGTGCTTAACCCTAGGACAATGCTTAGCCCTTGAAAGAAAATTTAGGGTAGTGCTTAACCCTAGGGCAATGCTTAGCCCTTGAAAGAAAATTTAGGTAGTACAACCCTAGGACAAACAAACAGCTCCTTGAAGGAACTTTAGGTGCTTAACCCGTAGACAATGCTTGGCCCTTTAAAAGAAAATTTTGTAAGTAGTGCTTAACCCTAGGATAATGCTTAGCCCTTGAAAGAAAATTTAGGGTAGTGCTTAACCCATAGGACAATGCTTAGCCCTTAAAAGAAATATTTAGAGTAGTGCTTAATCTGTAGGACAAATGCTTAGCCCTTGAAAGAAATAAATATTTAGGTAGTGCTTAACCTTAGGACAACGCTTAGCCCTTAAAAGAAAATTTAGGGTAGTGCTTAACCCGTAGGACAATGCTTATCCCTTGAAAGAAATATTTAGGGTAGTGCTTAACCCGTAGGACAATGCTTAGCCCTTGAAAGAAAAATTTAGGGTAGTGCTTAACCCGTAGGGCGCTTAGCCCTTGAAAGAAAAATTTAGGGTAGTGCTTTTAACCCGTAGGACAATGCTTAGCCCTTAAAGGAAAATTTAGGGTAGTGCTTAACCCTTAGGAATCAAAGTATTAATACTTAGTTTCACACAAACAACGCTCAACTTTGAATAACTTACTATGAGGGTAGCTAACTCGTCAGGACAACTTCAAGGAGCTTAACGTTTCAGTTGATAATGAATCCAAATGATATATAGCATGATTGCAAATTTGGTACCGGTGGGCATCCCGTGCTAAAAGAAAAATCATAAGATTAAAAATGGGGAAGGCCGATGAGCCTTTATTCGTCCGTTGCTATCCCGATCTCATGAGCTTGATGATCAAACTAGATGTCACGTCTTTCCATAAATGTCCTCTTTGGGAATCAATTCTTGGTTTGATCGAGGCCTTATGAAATTTTGAGATCCTTCTCAAAATTTCGCCCCCAGAACATGACGAGACTTCGTTGCAAATGACGCAAATTGTGAATTTTGAGATCCCCTCAAAAATTCTCGCCCAGCTACGTGGAAACGTTCGATTTATTGAATTTTTGAGGTCCTTTCAAAAATTCGCCCTAGTTGGTACGGAAAAAGGGAAAGGAAACTTTATTAAGATATAGACCGAACCCCATAAGGGCGCCTACGTATCCCTCGTAAATAGAAATCGTGTCCAAACGTAGTTCGTAGTACAAGAAATGAAAGGTTTTCGGGCTTAGTTGAATAAATCAAGCTTTTGACTTCATCTTTGGTGCTGGCATCAACTTTCACCGTGTGTATGACCTGGCATCAATCGCTGCTTGAATCTTGTCTTTCAGTTCGACACTCTTCCCTGGTGTGTCCTCTCATCCCCGAATGATAGTCACAAATCTTATTATGATCGAGCCATTTCAAGGTGTATCCATCACTATTGTGGGGAATTGGAGTGATATACCTGCAACCTTTAATCTGCTCATACAATTGGGTTATAGATTCACCTAAAGGAGTATACCGCTAGATGAACTTGCTAGGGTCTCGCGAGCTACAGATTGTTGAATCTGGGTTTTGAAAAATTGGTGGCCTTGAGTGTAGGTGGAGTGAGGCCGAAATGAGCAAAGTTGTGCATGATAGGTAAAGCGTAGTTATAGAACGGCATCGACCGATGGTATGAAGGCACTATATTGAAGTGGAGGTCTCAGTATCCCCACGTGAGTTTTCCGTCCGTCCGTAGGGTGCTACAAAATCTCACCTCGTTCACATCATGTTCTCAAAGGGTCCTACCAAAGACAAAGTACGGGTCGCTTGCAATGCTTCCCAATCGATAATGGTACCGTCTTTGATAATGGCCCTCAATCTTTTCTCCTAACTTAATGAGCCGCTAGTTCTTCTCACTAACCAAAGATCAATCATGTACTTGCGGTCCGGTACTCCGCATAAAGATATCCTTCATTTGAAATTCCTCCATTAGAGGTCGCACTCTAGCGCCTCTACCTCCAACGGGTTGCATATTCTCAAATGTCTTTTGTAGACTTTCTTTTCAGGTTCTGGAATGTAGTGCAAAATCGGTGCATTCTCTGTGACAGAAGCTTCTAACCGCTCTACAAAAGTCAGTACCATCACCAATCAATCCATTTCCTTAGATTTGCCTACGTAACAATTGAGTGCATGTCCAGACAAACTTCTTATGAACAACTTCATTCGAATTTTTTCATCTCTTCCTACTCCAAGCAACTTGTCACAATACAACCTAAGTGAGCTTTAGGATCACCTCCAAGTGCTATTGAACATTTCAAATTTCGAGGTTTGTATCCAACCTACGTGAGTTCACGTCTGGGATGTATGCATAGATCTTCATAACTTAGGCCTTCTATCTTATTGGCCCCTTCAATATTTTTTGTAATCTACATTCATCTTTTGAGTTCCTCTACCATAGACTAGACGTTGTCTTCAGAATCCAGATTCTCCTAAGTGGGATGGGTGACGGAGTAGCCTAACATAAATTGGGTTTAGGGTATAATCTGAGCGTAAGACGTGTTGGATATAACCGTAGGAGGTAAATAATGAAACATGGTGGGCGGTCTTTGTGTATGGCTTGATTTGAAGGAGTTCATGTAGGCATTATGTGAATGTTGTTTTGAGGAAGGAGTGGAGCATGACTAAGATTGTTTTGAGGATACGAGGTTGATGGGATGCCGGAGGAAGATATGGAAAGTGACGTGAGGCTTGGTAGAAGTATTAATCTCAGCTCATTGTTCTAACGTAAATTTTCAAAAAGGGAACCGCGTATTGGTTGTATTACTTAGCTTGAGTTAATTCCGCCTTGAGCTCTAAAATCTTTTGCTCCATCCTTATAACCAGGTCGTTACATTCGGTGATACCTTCTTTCCGAACTCTCTCAAGGAATCCTTTGGAGCACCGTGTCAATTCTAACCGTTGAACTCATCGTCGTTCATTTCCTCTTCGCTTCGTGAATCGGCTACGAAAGGTATAGCAGACGATTATGCACAAATCAACCTTAGGAAGGAAAATAATCAAGATAAATCATAAACAGAATAAAAATTAGTTAAGAAATTCAAGCATGACATGTTGTAGATAAAAGATGAAAGAAACACATTAATACGCTTTACATTGTAAATAAAAGATTAAAAACATTAATACGTTGTCCTAATTTGGGGGCCTCTTTTGTGCCGAGGCAGGCCTAACGATTTTGAAAATCAAATATGTTATAATGTGTCATTCCATTTGCTCCAATAAAACCCCAAATACATAAAATAATAAACAAATTATTACACATTTACATAATAAGATATTTTAAGAAAATAAAGATTACAAAAATGGTAAAGCTATAGCCTAAATGGAAACGTGTTCTTCCATCTTCTACTTCTTCTATGCTTATACCACACGGATTAATGCTTAACAACTCCTGCATAATGAAATGTTAGTTTTATCCATCCCACCCAAGGAGCAAATGGTCTACATTTTAGACAAATTGATTTCTCAAATAGGAATGCAAAAAGATATGACAATGTCCTTTTTGAGATTATAAATCTCTTTGGAGTTTGGGAAAGTTAAACTAACGGCCCCAATACACCTAGGGAATAATGCATGCATGACTTAACAATTTTTTAAAATTGAAATTGAATTGATAATTGAGGTTTTTTTATTTATTTTAATTATCATAAAAAGGAAACAAATAAAGGGAATAAGGGGGAATAATCCAAACAAGGAAACAAATAGAGGAATTAAGGAAAAGGGTTTACATAGAAAGAAACAAATTATATTAAAAGAATAACAAATTCAATACATTCAAAAATCACATAAATAAAGAAAGAATTATTTTCAGGATTGTAAAAAAATTCGGGACATGAGATAAGTTCACTAAATCTTTGACGTGCCTTGGACGTCGCATTTTTCTAGGTTTGGGATGATGTGCATTCCTTAGTAAAGGCATACACGGTCAAGATCTAATAATAAGAGTGGGTAAGACACGGTTCCCTCGAGCGGACAACTCGAGAGTGAGGATGCTTGTGACCGTCGACGCACCGCTGATCGACCAAATCAAAAAACAATCCTCGAGGTGTTTTAATGGTGAATGGCCGTGAAACCACGCAACCGTTTTCGTGTGTCAAAGTGAGAAATTCCCAAGTGGGGGGAAAATATGAGCGGTATGCAGGTTAATAAAAATACAACAATTTTCAAACTAATGATTACATATGAAAATAAATAATACACAATAATGAAAAAACTAAGAAAGAAAATGATTAGTAACTTCAGGACAATCATAAATATCGACAAATATAAGTGAAAGTAAAATAAATTAAATTGGACAGTTAGCAAATTCAAACTCAAATAAGACCCCACATAATGAACACGCATTGGTTAAAGCTTAAAATCCCCAGCAGAGTCGCCATTCTGTCGCACCCCATTTTCACTATTATTATCATCTTTACAATTATTAAAAATTAAAAAAAAAAATACAAATATTAAAAGAACTAAATAAGTAAAATAGATCCAGAGTCCTTTGTGTCCCGGGCGTTTCTTCATTCCGGACTGGGGTCACCTGTTAAACAAATAACACAACAGATATGCACGTACAAACGCAATTTCGGGAATCCCTAATTCACAAGTTAATAGGTTTTTTACATAATATTAATGGAAAAATTTTTATTATGAGACCTAAGAATACATACTTAAAGAATTATCATGATGCAAGTGCAAGCTTACACATAGTTATCACAAAAGTAAAAAAAACTAACCGATTAATCAAATAGAGCAACAACCAACAATTCTGAAAGAATTTTCCAATAAATTGAGACCCAAACTTCAACACGTCAAGATCACAAGGACCTCGTGGATCCCGAGCAGTGCTCGTGCTGAAGCGGGTTGAGGGAATTATAGAAATAGAGGGAAGAGCAGAGCAATATTAAGGATAAAATAATGCGCAAATCTTTGACAATGCTATCATGATGAACAA